>JAJIBD010022160.1:0-217449 GCA_021461705.1 Cryptotis parvus
TTTTTTTTGATTTCTTTTTTTTTTTTTTTTTTTTAAGTATTTTATTATACCACCGTGAGATATACAAATAAAAGATATACAATTAAAAAGTTCATGTTTGGGTTTTGGTCATACAGTGTTTCAGCACCCGTCCCTCCACCAGTGCCCATCTCCCACCACCAACATCCCCGGTTCCCTCCCCCTTCCCCAGCCCTGCTCCATGGCAGGTTCTTTATTTCTTTCCCTTTCTCTCTCTTTCTCTTTTCCTTCCCTTCCAGACTATGGATTACAGAACATACATTAAAAGGTTGTCATTTGTATCCTTTTGCCTCTATTTAATGCTCCAGTTCTAGGTTGGCATTAGTACCCTCGACTATTGTTAGCCCCCTGTTCCATTTTCTGTCTTACCTAAACTCTGACTCCCACACGTTTGTGATAATCTCCACCTTTGACAAGACCTCCTGATATATGTTTCACTTGACCTTGGATATTGGTATCATAATATGTACATATATATTTATGCCATGCAAATAAATGCAGTCATTCTGTATCTGTCTCTCTCCTTCTGGCTAATTTCACTCAACATAATCTTCTCCATGTCCATCCATTTATAGGCAAATTTTATAACTTCATTTTTCCTAACAGCTGCATAGTATTCCATTGTGTAGATGTACCAAAGCTTCTTTTATCCAGTCATCGATTTTCGGGCACTCTGGTTGCTTCCAGATTCTGGCTATTGTGAATAATGCTGCTATGAACATAAAAGTAGGGATGGTGTTTCCGCTGCGTATTTTTGGTTTCCCAGAGTAGATTCCCAGGAGTGGTATGGCTGGGTCAAATGGGAGTTCAATTTCTAGTCTTTGGAGGAAAGTCCATATTGTTTTCCAGAAAGGCTGTACCAGCCGGCATTCCCACCAACAATGGATGAGTGTCCCCTTTTCCCCACATCCACGCCAGCACTTGTTGTTCTTGCTCTTTTGAATATGTGCCAGTCTCTGTGGTGTAAAGTGGTATCTCATTGTTGTTTTGATTTGCATCTCTCTGATGATTAGTGATGATGAGCATTTTTTCATATGTTTTTTGGCCATTCGAATTTCTTCCTTGCTGAAGTTTCTGTTCATTTCTTGTCCCCATTTTTTGATGGGGTTGTTTGTTTTCTTCTTGTAAAGTTCTACCAGTGCCTGATATATCCTGGATATTAACCCCTTATCAGATGGGTATTGGGTGAATATTCTTTCCCATTCTGTGGACTGCTTTTGTATCTTAGTCACTGTTTCTTTTGAGGTGCAGAAGCTTTTCAGTTTCATGTAGAGGGACACTAATATTCTTTGAACTCTGTGTGCTCCTTAACAATCTAAGTTCTTAACATAGAGTATTATCTCATTTGATTTCCCTGTCAGTCATTTGACATGATAACTATCAATAGTATCATTTTCTTAAAACATTTGAACCATACTGGCAAGGCTCAGGGATTACTCCTGGCTCTGCACTCAGGAAGCATTCCTGGTGGTACTCACAGGACCATGTGAGATGCCAGGGGTTGAACTCAGGTCAGCCATATGCAAAGCATGTACACTACCTGCTGTACTATCACTATAACCCCCATTAGTATCATTTTAAGGGAAAAGTTCTCAACTTTTAAGTCCTTAACCTCCTTAAGAGGTTAAGTGTTAGCTCAAAGTAACATATCCACCTTTGGCAGGACCTCTGTTTGTGCCTTTTTTTTTCTTTTGGGTCACACCCGCAATGCTCAGGGGTTACTCCTGGCTCTGCACTCAGGAATTACTCCTGGCAGTGCTCAGGGGACCATATGGGATGCCGGGAATCGAACCTGGGCTGGTGGGCACGGTCGCTTGCAAGGCAAACGCCCTACCCGCTGGGCTATTGCTCCAGCCCCTGCCTTTTTTTTTATAAGAGCTGTATACCCAGGTGTTGGAGCATCAGGGCTACACCCAACGTTGGTGGGGCAGGGCCATAGAGTGCTGGAGCTTAAACTCAAGACCTGAGCATGTACCACTTGAGCAGTCTCCAAATATTGCCTTTTTTGTAAAAATAGTTGTGGTGTCACAAAATATGGAACATCTTCTGACTCAGAAATTGTGGACTAAAATATTTTTATCCATCTTGGCATGCATTTTTTCAGCTGACTTTTATCAAGTTACTACTACACTTGATTAGTAAAATTCCCAGTTTTCTGAATCTTACAGAAAGATGACACCATGTGGAGAATGGGAAGAGAGGTTATTCTTTCATCCATTCTTTCCTGACGTCTCCTGTGCAGTGTTGAAGAACTCAGAACAGTTGGAAACTATACTTGTTTCTGCGTGCATCCAGGGACCCTCACAGTGCCCCCTATCTATCACATCCTATTGATCATAGTTTAATCTTTTGAAATTCATCTTTGTATCTAATAGAATGGAAAGAAAGTAAATTCTGGCATATTCAGTATTTTTTATGTACACAGTGGAAAACTATGCAGCTCTGAGAAAATGATGAAATCTTGCAGTTGGCTACAACAGAGACAGAGGGCATCTGGATAAAAAAAATCAGAGGGAGAACAACAAATATTGGATGGTCTCACTCCTCTGTGGAATACAGAGAGACAAAACGGGATGAGAACAGCGGCAAACCCTTGCATTGAAATACAAACCATTGGCCACAACTCGGGGAGAGGGAAAGACCAGATTGGAAGTCAGAATAGTGGTAGAAGGTCATAGGAACTTCGGTGGTGGAGCTATGTAACGTTTTGTCTATTAATCTCATAAACTTTAATGCCATTAAACTATATAAACTGTAGTAAATAAAAAATGGGGAAATAAAAATATGTATTAAGGAAAAAAACTCAGACTGAGCTTAGAGAAATAATAGAAGGGCAAGGCCTTGCCTTGTATGCAGGTGATTAAGACTCAGTCTCCCCGGGTCGCACTGCCCTTGGAGCAGGGGGACAGAGAGGAGAGCTCCTTTTCCTTTCCTTTCCGTCAGGGACTTTCAATGATCTTTTAAAGCCAAGGGTCCCTTCTGCTTTAGGCAAGTCTTAATCATGAGTCCATTACAAACAAAACAAAAAAAACAAAACATCACCACATGTGTCTCTGAGCACCAGCACATGCAGCCCTGGGTATCCCCAGCACCTCCAGGCCCAAACAGCACCTGTCCTCTGACCCTCCTCATTGAACTGCCAGCCCAGTTGGTTGAGAATCCCCAGAAGAAACCACCGGACCCTCCTGAGCACCATTTTGACATTAAAAAATATCAAAATAAAATAGTAGCTAAAGACACATTATTGGCCATGCTTGAGGCCGACCCAGATTTGATCCTTGGCATGATATGATTCCCCCAGGTACCACCAGGAGTGATTCCGCAGCATCACCAGGTGTGGCCCCAAAACCAAAACAAAATAAAAACCCTAGTTACATGAAAAAATGGTTTACAATGTTAATAAAGTGCATTTGAAAAAGGTATTTTAATAAAATAAAAACCCTAGTTTTGAGTGCTCAGAAAGGCAATTTTTGAATTCACGTTTTCTGGAAATTTCTTCTCAAACTTTGAATGAAACCTCAGAATTTGATTCGTTTTCCTTCGATATGTCTTGAGATCCTCCTCCACGTAGGGCTGTGGGTCACCAGACTTGGACCATAGATTTGCTCACTCCCAGCTGTTCACATCAGAGGCTGCCATTTCTCTCGTGCAGAAGCAGGTCTCTAGGGCCTGGGTTACAGGGATCCAGCAGGAGCAGATGTTCACAGGAGAGTGAGCCTCAGACAATAACTTTCACATAAAAGCTTTGCAACCCCCCATACACACACACATACACCCACTCCAGATGCCCCACTTCACAGAGTCATGTTCTTAAAGGAGCTAATTCAGATTTAAATAACAGACAGCTCACTGGTTCCCTTCAGCGTATTGGCAAGATTTTTTTGAAACTGATCGGAGCACTCCCACCCCCTACTCGCCCATTCTTGGAGGCAGGGGATAGAAGGGTGTGAGGAAGGTGTACATAAATTGTGACTATCACTGTCCGCTTTGCTTGGTCTCCCTCAGTCTTCCTTAAGTAGCCAGCGCCCCTGCACCACGGGAGTGGTAGGAGCCTCAGATATAACTGTGCAGTGCTTTCTCTGTTCAGTTAAGGAAGGCAGATTTCCAGGAGGGGCACAGAGTGACATTTTTTCTGAAAAGGAATCTGCAGGCAAAATTTGTTTGAGAACCTCGGGTCTACACCATTCACTTGGAGAGATCCTGCTTTCTTTCATGTAAAAGGATCGTGTTGGAACAGATGGCCTCAGAGGTCCCTTCCAAGTGTGCTTTCCATAGGCTCTCAGTGTAGCCAAGGGAGCTCTTGGCTGAGTGCTCGAAGAGGAACTCAGCTCTATGTGGAGGCCTCCACTGCAGGAAGGGGCTCTCAAAACAGGCTTCTTTACTTAGAGCCCTTGATGCTATCCCATCAGCTGCCATAGACTGCAAGGAAAGGGCGGCTGAGATGGTGGCTGCTTCCTGCCAGACCTTTTCTTATAGACCAAGACAGGTTTTGTCATCTTTTATTTATTTATTTATTTGGGTTTTGGGTTTTGTAGTGGACTAGCGGAGCAAGACTTACTCCAACTCTAAGAGATCCTTGGTTTTAAAAGTTCATTGAAATTCTGCAAACGAAAAGGGAAGGAGCTCTCTGTACCCCAGATCCCGGGGCCAGTGCAGCATTGAGAGGCTGTTTGGGGCTGGACAGGAGTTAGGATGTTTGTATTGCTTCCAGGTTAGCAGTTTAGTTTTCCTTCAGAACCCCCTTCTGCTACAACATACTGTAGCAACAATTCTTTTGCAGCTAGGGATTGCTTGCTAAGTGCTGATTGAGGCGCCACAGATAAGTTAGAGATGCTAGTCTCCTTTCAGGTAAAACAGTAGGGTATGGTGGGAACAGTAAAAAACTGGAAATGTCCTTTGCCTATAAAAAAAGCCCTCACTTCCTTTTGCTGAGATTCAGAGAAAAGACTCGAGATTGAGAGCGGGAATAGGGAGTTCAGCTTCTGATTTTAGAGGGGGAAAAGAAGAAATTATGTAACATTTCCAATTTTCTTCAAAATCCAAGGGAGGAAAATTAAGTTGGCCAATAGCCTGGATTCAGTTTTCCGTCATTCTTTTGCAAATCTTGCTTTAAGGGAAACAATTGCTCAGCGCCAGCAATAAACACAGATTTCTATCATTCAGAAGATACTCTTCTTGCTATTTTGTTGACCTGGGTCCAAGGCAGTTGCTGACTGCCCTTGATTCCTATGATTACGGATTATTGTTAATCCAAGTTGTCAACATTTATTAGTGACAAAGCCGTGAGTCCAGTGTTTATAGCACACAATGGCACATTTTTAGCTCCTGCTGTTCTTATTTAAAGTAGATTATTGTTCTTGGAAAATAAGGCTAGGTAGGGAGTGGTGCTTTGAGACATCCAGCCCTTTGCCCTCAGTACTCCTCTCAGGCCCTTACGAAGCTTGGCATTGCACTGAGGTGCATCTCTTGGGCAGACCCAAAGTGCAAAAGAATCAAACTATTTGAATCAAGTCTGGTTCAGTCCCGGTACACTACGTCACTGTCCCCAGGCACTAACAAAATGTAATCCCTGAGTGCAGTCAGGAGTAAGGCCTGGAGTACCACGGATACGCCCCCAAAAAAAAGAAAGCCATGATTAAATTTTTACATGCATCTAACTTTTCTAACTTCTAATTTCATAGTTAGGTGTTCCTTTTTGGCTCACAAAAAATCAAAACATACACTCTTAACCAGGTGGATAATGTCACTGGGAAATATTTCAGGATAGCAGTGGTAATGAATTTGTATTTGACAAGTATAAAAAGATCTTTAAAATGATTGTTTCTCAGGGGACATTGGTGGTGAGAAATGGGCACTGGGTTGGAACACTGTATGACTGAAACCCAAATATGACCACCTTTGTAACTGAATATCTCACGGTGGTATAATAAATTTTTTTTTTTTTTAAAAGTGATTGTTTTGTTGGACCAACCAAGCTAGGGTCTTGATAATAGTGATGTTATCCCCCTAGTAAGTGTTTTATAAAGCCTATTTGGAGGAAGAGGCAGTGTTTTTTGAAATTAGCATTTTATACAACCCATATACAGACCACAAGAAAATAAGCCTCACATTTCATTATACTTTTGTTAAAAAGTTAAAAGTTCTGGTCATCTAGAATTTTTCAGTACCCGACTGTGGGATGTCTACTCATCATGTTATTAGGAGCAATGTTTGAGTGGAAACCATCTTATAAGTCAGTTGACTAAAGGAAGTATTTTCCAACTAAAATTACTAAAGGAAAACCATTTTGCTATTGCAAAAGTTTTGATTGCCAGCCAGGTTTACATCCTGCTGATATGCTTTACAGACTATCATACTTGTGAAAGTTGCAAATGATTTATAAATTCATAAGTATAAACTTGTGCATTCATACGCACATGACTTTCAATTTATACTATATTCATATAACAGTAAAGCAACATTAAAATAATATTAAATTTTTGTTTTATTTAAAAATTATATATTACAGAGCTATACAAAAAATGACCTAGTGGCTCTAAAGCTTTAGCCAATTAAACTGTTTTTTAAAGAACTGTGATATACAAAGTTATCGATAATTAACTTTTAGGCATTACTAGTTCAACAGCAATCCCACCTCCAGTGTCAACTTTCCTCCACCAGTGTTCCCAGATTCCCTCCCATTCCCAGCCCCTTCCCCATCCTTTCCCCTGCCTGTCAACTTGACAGGCACGTAACAGTTTCAGTGGTTGTGGCTTAGGTCCTCGTGTTTCAGTTTTGTTGAGTCTGTGTTTCAGATATATGCTATAGTGTCCACCGTATCACTGCTATATCTGAAGCTCAGATGCCTGTTCAGTACTTCCGGTTCCACCTCCCCACCCCCAATTTCTTTCCTTCTCTGTCCTTCTCTCTAAATACGGGGTTAAGGGTGAGCTAGGAATCCTCCTTTTACTACATTTCTCATCCAGTATTTTATATACCACAGATAAGTGAGATCATCCTGTGTTTGTCTTTCTTCTTCTGGCTTACTTCATTCAACGTGATGTCTTCCAGTTCCAACCACAGCCAAGAAAACTTTTGAATGCAGAGGGCTAGGATTGCAACAAAGTCACCTTTTGCAAATGGTTTTCATTTAATACATTGCATGGTTTTAATGAGTGAGAATTTTATTGACAACTATATAAGTCATATGAGTGCTGTCCAAGTAAATATTAATGGATTGAAAACTGTAAAAAAATTCCTCCCTAAAGGATTCATTTTCCCCTTATCTTTCTGTTTCCATTGATGCCAGATAAAAGAGAAAGTACAGACTAAAAGCAGAGGTTGTAAAATAGCAACAGTAGCAATCCCAAAAGAAGTCAATGACTGATAATGTATAATACATGTTGTAAACATTTTCCCAGGTTGATAATACAGACTACAATTTTTAACTTTGAGGAATAAGTCTGCCTCTCTGATTTAACAATGCATGCAATAATAAAACTACAAAGAAATAAGTGGCTTGGCTTTTTTTCCACTTTTTTGGGGGAAGGAAATAGAGAAGTAGAAAGTATCATGTACAAATGTCAATGTTCAGGCCACCAGAAAATAACTTTTGCTTATTCTTTTGCCATATCTGTTTCAAATTTTTTATAGGAAATGAAGCATTTCTGATAAAGTGTTAATTCCCTGTTAGTCTAATCCCTGTCTTTCCCAAGGCTGCTCCTCTGAAGGAGTTATTATCACTCCTTCCAGTATCTTTATAATATGTTACTATGTTTACGTGTAAAATGGTATTGATGCATATTGCAGTTTATACTGTATGGACCACAGGGATGTTGTTTTGCATTTTTTACAATGTAAATATTTTGTAGATTTGCATCTGTTAACAGATGATCACATTGATATCAGTGAATTTTTTGTACACTTTTTTTATTTTTTTTTGCTTTTGGGGCCACACCCAGATGTGCTCAGGGGGTTACTCCTGGCTCAGCACTCAGGATCCACTCCTGGTGGTGCTTGGGAGAAGATATGGGATACTGGGAGTCTAACCCAGGTCAGCCATGTCTCAAGGCAAGCTCATACCCTCTGTATATTGCTCCGGCCTACATTTTTGGTACTTGTCTCAGTTCTGTCTTTGTATAGCCATATCTAGTTCGTTTACACAAAGCATTAAAGAAAATTCCTTACTTTTTACAATGAACAGTGAATGCTCTTGAACTTGTCCTTTTTAGGCACACGTATCAGAGCTTCCTTGGAGTGGTTTCCTAGGAGTTTAATGAGAGGATACAGGCGTTGCTCACCTGGTTTCCACATTGCCAAACTGCTCTCCACGGTGGCTGTTTTATGCTCTATTTTGCTTGGGGCCTGGACACGCTCTCTGGAAGAACTGTGCCAGATCTGCTTTCAGAGGGCCTGAGTGTCCCCTCCCCCACTTCAGGGAAATGTAACCTCTTTCCCCTCCTGATGTCCTGTACGTTCTTTCCTTACATTACTCTCCCTCCAGAGGCTCATTTGTTTGTCTTCCTTAGACAGAACAGAGCAAATATTAAAAGATTTTTTCATGTTGATTCAGGGAAAAAAAAAAGAGACACCATTTTCAACAAACCCTTGCTGCTCTTTTAAGTGTTCTTTTGGAATCCATCCATTTGAATTTCTCGCTCTTGCCGTCATTCTTATGATTTGAATGAACACAATTTCTCACCTTTTCAACATTTTCCTACGTCTGGCGGAGGTTTGTATAAATACTCTGGGCGTGACTTTCCAATATTTTTCTGCTTTTTAAAAACCATTCCAAAGGTAACGGGAAACAAAATAAGTCTTGGCTTTGGCAGGAATTCATCTTCTTACATTCCTCAAATTTTTTTAGACCCCTTAGGTATCCAACTTAAAATTCTGTTTTAGCATCACTAAAACAGATATTAGTTTTATAATATCTGTTATATTATAAAACAGTGGATATTAAGGCAACCTCCGGGATCAGCTGCCCGAGTTGGAAGTTGTTGCCATGGCTTCAGATCGGAGATCGTTCAGTTTCCTACAGCAGATTGATGTGAGCAGGGTCTTGAGCTAGGGTTGAGTTACACTCAGAATGTTGCCCCTTCTTCTTCTCTGAGCTCTTCATGGGAAACATAGTTGAGTTCATGTTCCTATCCCTTTGGTAGGTATAGAACTTTCTAGAACTTTCTGATGGGTTTCTTGATTCTTGTTGAGCCCTAAGAATTGTGTACACTTTGCACTGATTTTATTATTCTTAGAGCTGAGTTTCTCAACTTCTTTTGCCTACTACTTCCTTTTCATAAAATTAATCACTCAGAGCTTACCTGAAATCCACCTTCTTTAAGCAACAAAGAGAAAGTCCCAAGCACACCTTCCTCCTTCAAGTGGCTATCGCCTTCTCCTGAGTCAGCCCAGTGGTGGGAAGGAGGTGTTCTAACCTGGAGGTGGTATTTGCACTTTGTCTAGGGAGCAAGCAGAAATAGGCATTGAGGCCTTCTGCTGCTTTGTTCTTTATTAGAGGGCTGAGGGTGAGAGGGTAATAGGAGTTTTCAGTCATATCTAACAATGCTCAGGACTTCTGGCTCTGCTCAGGAATCACAGCTAGTGGGGTCGGGGACCATATGCAGTATCAAACCCAGGATGGCCACATGCCATACAAGTACCTGACCTGCTACACTTTCTCCTCAGCCCTTTACTCTTCTCCTACTTGAACCCTGGGTTTATTGATTTGTTTGCTTTCTGGACCAGACCTGGTAGTGCTCGGGACCTTATTCTTGGTTTATGCTCAGAGATCTTTCCTAATGAGCTTGGGTTACTATATGAGGGGTCAGGATCCAACACAGGTTTGCTGTGTGCAAAGGCAAGTGCCCTGCCCGCTCTATTATCTTTCTGTCCAAGAAACCTGGGATTTAAATGTGATTTGTTTTTTTTTTTATTTGGGGGACCTGGGGTACACCTGGGGCCCAGGGGTTATTCTTTACTCTGCACTCAGGAATCACTCCCGGCAGGCTCAGAAGACCATATGGGATGCCAGGTATTGAACCTGGGTCAGCCACATGCAAGGCAAGTGCCCTACCCACTGTATTATCTCTCCGCCCCTGATTTGTTAAATCTTAACAGTTTCTTCTTCTTGTGCTGGGATGGAACCAGGGCCTCATCCATGGTTTGTGGTGTGCCCTGAGCCTTATCCTATGCCCTAAGTACTGTGAGCACATACCTCAGACCATAGCGCTCTCTGGATTGCCATGAACCTGAGCAAAGACTCCCAAGCTCAACCTCCCTGTGGGTAGGAGGTGCTGGCCAGCCTCACTTGTTGAGCCTCCTGAAAGGTGCTGTGAAGATGTGTTGTCACAATATTAATATAGCTTTTTGTTTTTGTGAGGAGAAGGAGACTCAGATTGTGTTCAAACATCTCCCTAGAGATACAAACACAAGGTAGGGAGGTGTGGAGCAGCTGTGAGGAGAGGAGCAGAGGCTTCTGCACTACTGCTGGTGGGAAAGGAGGCTGTGGGCTCAGAGGGGGGTTAGCATGCAGAGCCATGAATGCACAAGAACCGTAATTAGGAGGCAGATTTAATGGGATTCTAGGTTCCAAGAACCGAGGCAGAGAAAGGACTTGAGTTTGAAGGTGTGTCCTCACCACTGGGCTTGTAACGCAGGGCTTTCCCTCACAGTAGTGTGTGTAATTGTGTGGGGGGCTGCGTTCCTTGAGTCAGGGGGGGTGCAGCCTCCTGCCATGTGCTTCCTCGCAGGACAGCTGAAAAGAAGTCTGATAAGTCATTGCTTGTTTTCTCAAGGCCAGCAGCAGTTTGATCAGACAGGCAGAATGACTTGCAGCCCCTGAGGCTACAGCACCCTCAAGAGATGGTTGCTGAAACAAGGCTGCTTGAGAACGAGAGTATAGGAGGAACCGTCCCCCTGATGAGCTATGGCTGGTGTGCAGGTGGGCTGGCGCTCCGGGGAGCTCTGGGTGCAGAGGAGGTGCAAGCGCTTTGCCTGCTGTTGAGGCTGCTGGTTAACACTTTTCCAAACGCTTTTTTAATTCTTTTTCACTAGCAACCCTCAGGAATGCTCTGTTCCTGGGAGAAGACAGAACCTGGCACCCCAGCTTTAGCTCTCTGCTAGATAAACCCACATGTTGAGAGACAGGTGGCTTTAACAGCCCAGTCATAAGCTGTCCAGAGCAGATCAGGGTTGAGATTTTGAGTCTGGAATCAGATTAGTTCTGAAATTTCGAGTCTTCCATTCTAGGTAGGAGAATGTAACGCCAATAGGTCACAGTCTTGTGAGTGCTCACATGGCAGATGTATCCATCACAAGAAATATTTCCATCCTCCTCTGTTGTCTCCAAACTGGGACTCTACAGAAGTCTCTAGCCATAAGTGTAATATAGTTCAGGACTCACCTTTCTTCTCAGGTTACACTGATTGTCAGCAGTATTACTCTGGCATGCCAACCTGCCATTACCTCCCCAACCATTGCCTCTGTTAGATTGATGTCTGTCTTTTATTTGTAGGGGTCAGGGGATGGTTGGGGTGGGTAAAGTGGGGAACGGAATATAAGAAAAGAAAAAATTGTCTGGTTTCAAATGGCGGAACAATAAAAAAAGAAACTCTCATCTCTGTGCCATTTGGTCCCCTGTTTAGAAATACTGAGCAAAATTAATGTGAATAACTACACTCCTTTTCAGTGTCTAAACAGAATCCAAACCCGCGGATTCTCAGTAAAGCTTAGTCTGTGTGTTTGATAGGAAAGGAAAAGGAAAGCTGGTAGGTAGGACAGGATTTCCCAGGATGCTCGAGGGTATGTCTCAGCATCCGCCCAGACCCCAAGGCTGATTTTATGGGAAAAGGTCCAGTTGTGCCGTTCTGCCTGATGCCCCTCAGTATTGCTCTGCACGTGCCATGTCCTAAGGAAGAGGGGGCCCTCCGTTCATTGCCTTGTCTTAGGCTTATTTGATCCCATGCTTCCTGCCTGCTTGGAAGTGGAGTTCGTTTCCTTGAAAGAAACTGCTTGGGATGAGCTGGAGCCATTCTTACTTGTCTTGCCTCAGCTAGGACATGGAAAACTCATTGGAAGCAATGACTATTTTTTATTTCCCCATATTAAGGCATTTTGTATTTAATGACCCCTTTCCTTTTAGCCCCAGTTCCCAATAGCGGAATTGCTGTCTCACATGCACAAAGAAAGGACGTTTATTAGAGTCTGAGCCTACCCCACTGGTCCTTTCGAGCTCCTTCTTTCTACTGGCCCCAGCCTGTGGGCTAGGCAGCGACCACCTCCCTGCAGCCTCCCTGCAGCCCTGTGTTTGAGATTGGGTGCCTCTCCCTTGGCCGTCCAGCCATGTCAGCATGGCCTTTCCCATCAGCTTGCTTTGTTTATCCAGCAGCTCATTACTTAAGAGTCGCCTGTCAAAATAGGTTAAATATTCTTTGGGAAACATGGTCCCTCACATCCTTGAGATACCACAAATATGTTTCATGCAGAGAAGATGGGCTTGATAAGAAAAACGTGATGGACTTGTACCACCCCAAAATATTCGCCTGTGGTGCCTGTGGGGTGGCCCCAGGCATCAATAAACCCTCACAGTAAACCCAAGAGCAATACATTTCCACAGCCAGCACAAAGAGATACCCTGGGAAGCAGGGCAAATGATTGCTGATGATTTGTTCTAACTACTTGACCTTCTGACTTCTCCTCTAGATATATGACCAAGATGGGACACTACAGCACTTTATTGATGGTGGGGAACCTAGTAAGTCGAGCTGGATGAGGTATATCCGATGTGCAAGGCACTGTGGAGAACAGAATCTAACAGTAGTTCAGTACAGGTAAAGTATATCTTGATTCACCACTACAGAGCTGAAGCCGTGGGTTCACGTGGACATGCTCAGGCTTCCTGCTCTTGCTTCAAATGGCTCCTGCAGACCTGTGTCCAATTGGGTAGACGATGTTTGTCTAGTGGGTTCCTGAAACCTCCTTAGCTCTTGCAATGGTCATTTCATGAGGCTCAGGAGTAAATGTGCTAGAAGGACCCTTTCCATTCACATGGTTGAGTTCATTGCCTGAACTACTGCCAGGTCTTTTTTTTCCCTTTTTTCCTATTTTTGTGGTCACACGTGGCAATGCTTCAGGGGTTACTCCTGGCTCTGCACTCAGGAATTACACAGGAGTAATATGCTCCTGGGGGGCCATACGGGATGCTGGGGATTGAACCTGGGATGGCCACATGCAAGGTAAAAGCCTTTCTGCTGTGCTATCACTCCAGCTCCTGCTATGTCTTGAAGGAGTCCAACAAGTCACTGGGCTTAGGGTGATCCCCAGTCTCACCCCCCCCCAGCATTGTGTGTACCCACAGAGAGAGGAGTTTGCCCCAGAGCCTGTCACCAGCAGGCTCTCTCCTGGGGCAATGGGAAACCAAGTCTTCCACCTTCCCATGTCATTCTCAGCCATAGTGGCAGAGCCCTGGGTCACTTCCCATGCCCCTGAAAGGTGCCAGCATGCTTGGCTTTGGACAAATCAGACTATGTTTCAGGTGATGAGGAGGTTCCAGAGCACCGAGAAGCCCCTGGTCTCCTGAGATGTTTGGGCAAAGCCCCAAAGGTAACTCACCAAACCAGGGTGGACTCCCCACCCCAAGCCCCATGCCCCAGAGTTTCCTTGTGGTGGGGCGGGGGGGCGGGGGGAGCCATGGTCATGCCACATCTTTCTCAGCACCTGTTGGTCTTGCAATTCCACCCCCAGTTCTGGGATGTTGGGGTGCAGCCAGAGGGCCCTTGACAAATCACAGCAAAAGGAAAAAAGAAGAAAGCCCGGCCCTCGGCCTCCTTTGCTCAGAATCCCTCGAAAACATGTGCCGCATAAATAGATGACCTCAGTTATAAACAGCCTTGTTCCCTTTAGAATCAGAAGCAACTGTTTAGCTTTATTAGGCTCCACAGACACATCAAAGCACAGAGCCCTGGACTCGACCACTTGGAGGCCTGCCTACAGCTATTTGTTTTCCTTTCCTGTATTATTATATATATATATGTATTTTTTTGGTTTTTTTAAAAATGAAGCCTTAAAATAAACAAATAAGGCTTTCTTCCCCCTCTAGGTGAAAGGCCATCCAAGCATGGCTTGCTCTCAGGAAGTCTCTGAGTCTCAGGGAACCTCTGTAGGCAGCCCTGCTCTCTGCCTTGGTTCCGCCTGCAGTTAGCTTCCATTCACTAACATTTCAATGAACCGGCTCTCGAGGCCTGGGCCGTGTCTGCCCAGCCCCAGCCCCGCTCATGGAGCTCACATTTTGGTTTCCAACTTTTTCCAAAATGCTGAGTGAATCAGTTAGGATCATGCTGTTTCCTTCAGCAAGGGCTCTTTGGGTTAGTCTTGCCACGTGCACCTAGGGAATTCGGGGTGGGGGGGGGTGGGGGGGGTTCTGACTCTGGGGAGAACCAGCACTCCCTAAAAGGAAAGGTGAGCAGAAGTCAGTTCTTCCCTCACTTCCCAGCCAACTTGCTATTGTGGACAGCACGCCCCTCAGGCTGGTGCTTTATGTTTCCTCTCCTGCCCTGTTTTCGATTATGTCAGATCTTTCCAAAAGGAACTAAAAAACACAATTTTTAAAAACTGGCATCCACCCTCCCCCCTCACCACCTTCCTCTGGCCTGTGACCATGTCCAAAAGTAAGAAAATAGAAAAGTTGGACCCCAAAGAGCCAGCCTAATTTTTATTGTACATGGATGTCCTCTTCACAAAGAGTCAGCTGGTTTAGATTCATTCTGTTATGATTTGTAATATCTAAATGGAATTTTCTTCAAAGCGCCCTTGATTGATTGACCCTGTGCTGAACGTTTTGTTTTTATTTTGAGGCTGACAATAATGTTTGTTGGCCTGCGCTCCGCTTCAACTGCGTTGGGACGCCACGGAGCTATCTTTATGAGTCATCCGACCACAATGCTAAATACATGTCAGCAAAGGAAATATTATCTGAAAAGGGAAAAATCCCTTTGATGTGCTTCAACATGCAGAGATTGCTGCGAGTTTTGGAAGCCCTGCCCGCTTGTAAGGAACGGTGTACACTTACACATTTCCCCCTCCTCCGGGCCCACTGGGTGCCTCGGCAGACCACCCATGGCTCGAAAACAGTCCTGCTCTTTCAGCGGCAAAGCGTGTCATTTGGGTTTAGCACATTCATTTGCTGGGCGCTGTGTTTATGTTAAGGGAAGCCAAACCGAGAGATGAAATGTTACAAGGGTGAAGTACAAAGTAGACTCAATTTTTCTCAACTTAGGAGATGCCAGTGATTTATAGCTCAGCTCCAATTTGGACTCCCCCCTCCCCTTTTATTTTTTTTTTATGTAGCAGTGGAAAGAATTAATAAAATGCACCACTCTCAGAGAAGCTGAGAGAGAAGGGTGGGGAAGTTCGGCCCACGGGCTATAGTTTTTGTCAGATATTCATAGAATGTCAGCGGTTGGTTTGGGGGGGAGGAAAAAGCATTCTGCTTAGCTAGCAGTGCCCTCATGAGACGGAATGGCAGCAAGGAAGGAAAAATAACAAGATAAATGAAATTTTGCAGCTGCAAGTAAAATATTGAGAATCTGCACTTTTTATTGATCTTTATGATCCTGTTGCCAAGAGCCACTTTGCGGTGACGAAATATGTTGACAAGTGCATATCTCACCGCCGTGAAAAATGTGGCGGCACATTCATGGTGCATCTGCACTGTTCTACAAGGAGCAAATTGCCTGGCTATGTCCCATTCCTCACAGAAAAGCAGAATTTAAGGCCCATCAACCCTAAACACTTTGATTCAAGCTTGAGACTAGTATTTGTAGCCATTCTTCATTGAGAAAAACAAGTTGAGGACTCCTCTTCACACACACACACACACACACACACAGAGCATGTATATGAAATCTATAGTTGTTTCTTCGCATTATCAATGTTGTTATAAAAATGGTTTTTTTTCCCCTCAGGACTTTTTCTCTGTCATTTCTGAGAGTGCTCTTTCAGCTAACGTGCCCTTCTTGTATTAGTTGTTTTGCATCCGTCCCATAAGAGAGAGAGGTCATATCTTTCTAAATCACAAGGGGTACAAGATAGATAGTGCAAATTGCCTTCCAGACAGCCTTCCAGTTTAATCCTGGCACCATATACTGTCTCCCGAGCATTACCAGAGAGACCCCTGAGCATAAACTCTGGGCATTGTTAGGTATGGCCCCAGAATAAACATTAAAAAAAAACCAAGGCAATGACAAGGATTCCTTTCCCCTTTTGGCGATTTTATTACAAAGCTTCTTGTTTTTTGTTTTTGGTATATGTATGTATATACATACACATGTGTATGTGTGTATATGTATATAAAATATTTAATCCCCTTACGAGTGAATGTCAGGTGTCAAGAATACATGCTATGCTGTCCCGTGAATAAGCAATCACTAATATTCATTTTATATATGTGGTGGACATACCCCCAACTCGGCCCCCTGATTACTGTTTACTAAGAGAAGTTTCTCTTCTCTGTTTACTAAGAGAAGAAATTTTCTCATTCATGTGAAATGGAATTTTATTTTTAAATGAATTCTTCCTTTTTTGCCATCTCGGGCCAAAATCCTGTCTTCTGCTCAGTCAGTGGAAGGAGGGTCATTGGAATTAAACTGTCTGCTGGGTTATAAGCTCTAATTGGTGACTGGAAATGGTAAGATTTCATTGGAATTAGAAACTGTGCAAATAGAACTGGGCAGAACTTTATTTCTTTGGTGGGGGGGTGGGTAGTGATAAAAATGTGGCTGGGGGCACATGAATCCTACCAATGACTAAGCTGGGTTTTCTTTTGTTTTGAATAGGTCGAATATATTCTACCGAGCCTGTATAGATATCCCCAGGGGTACCGAACTACTGGTGTGGTACAATGACAGCTATACGCCTTTCTTTGGGATCCCCTTACAATGCATTGCCCAGGATGAAAACTGTAAGACTTTATTTTAGCTCTGAATATTTAAAAACTATTTCAAAGCTTGCTGACATTTTTTTTAAAGATGTGTGGGGGAAGACTTCAGAAAAGAGCCTACTTAGGGACATGCTGCAAATGCCGGTCTGCTCCCTCATTTTATTTTCTGTGTCTAGCCTTTGCTTTTGACATGGGGCCTCTGGCTTGTCCAGTGCTTCTTGGCCTGCTTATAATGTCAGAACTTCTGCCCATGTTCTCAGTCATCTGTGCCATGAAGGTTGGGGCAGGTGGCATGCCTTGAGCACCTACTATGCATTTGGTTTTCTGCTTGCCACCTCCTGGGGCCCCCCAGAGCAGCCTATGGTATGACTGTGCACTGATGGGATGTACAGTCTAGGCAAGAAGCACACACTGTGCACAGATGAAACCAGAAGAAAACAAGGTCTTTAATTCAGATGACGCCTGTCAAGTGCATCCTGGTGTCTTTCCTTCCAAAGCCGGGGTGGGAAACCTTAGGCATGATGACTGTATAAGGTCCATGAAACCTTCAGGTCTGGCCCAGTGTATGATGCAAAACCCATGGATGCTTCTAACCAGCTGCCTGCATCCCATATGCCTATCTCGTATGGCATTAATATCCAAATGACCCTTGGCAGAAAATATAGGCTCACTGACCCTGTTGAGCTAGTCATTGGAATACAAACTGGTAGTGGACATTATAATCACGACCAAGGAATTTGTGTCTTCTTGCTTTCTAGTCTAAAATGAATGGTGCAATTTTTCTTTTCTCTTCAGTCCCTAACCATTATTATCTTTCAAAAAGGAAGTCCAACTTCCAGAAAGGTGCAGTTTTGCTGCAATTTGCATATAAACTTTATGGTTTTTTATCAATTTTTATTGAAAATATAATAAGCTGTTTTTGGCATTTGGGGTACAATTAGGTAATTTGGAGGGTTTTGGTGAGAAAACATTGTTTCAATAGATTGAATAATCTAAACTGAAAAAATAGATTTCTTGCAACAGGAGGAGAGAGATTAGATTCTCCATACCTATATAGGAAACCTTATTTTGAATTAGTGTTTTAGCTTGTCTGTACTCCCCTCTTTCTCCCTTCTCTGTCTTTCTTGCACACATATGCACACATACTCTCTCTAATGAAGAATATTTTATTATACTGATCACATCATGATCAAATAGTTTTTCCCCTCTCATTGTCTTTACTTGTAAAATAATATAGAATCAGAAAGTGACTCTGGGGATGAAGGTGGTAGCCTTTCTTGCATGTAGCTGACTCTATTCAAATTCTGGCAGCCCAGATAGTCTCCCTTGTCCACGCCAGAGCACAGAGCCAGGTGTTACAGCTGAGTACCAACAGTTATGGACCCCCAGAACAAACAAAAAATATAATGACTCTGGACTTGTTGCATCTCTTCCTTCCTGAGATCTACTGGAAAGCCTAGTTTCTGCCAAGATATTCTCTTTGAGGGAGTATTGTTTTTACAGGAGAAAATCTGGTTGGTGTGTGAGAATGAAAAAGCCTTTAGAGGCAAGGGCACAGATAGGCTTCCTGAAAGACTCCCCGTCTTCCCCCCTAAAATGGACCTAAGTCCCACCTAGAAACCCATCAGTATCTACACCCCAATGTGCAGACATGAGCCTTTATTTGCGTTTAGAATCATGGCATAGTATGGAGTCAAATCCACACGAACTCTGGAAATGTCCTCAATATTGACACCCCAATATGAAGACATAAGCCTTTATCTGCATTTAGAATCATGGCATAGTATGGAATCAGTTCCACACACACTCTGGAAATGTCCTCTTTCCTAATACTAGCACCTGCCACAGACTCTGAAGGCATTATTTAGGCATGTCTGAAGGGAAAGCATACCAACACATAGTGATCTAGGAATGACAGCACATGGCTCAAACATTCATGTGTTGCTCAGGTATTTGTTGAGCACCTGTAAGTCTTTTAGGCACTGTCTTTGGGTGCTGCAGAATACAACCATAACTAAAGCTGGCAAGAATTTCTGCCTCCATGGTGCTTGCATTCTAATGGGGGAGATAGATTATCAATGAGTGAATGAGCCCATGGCTAAAAGAGTTGCAAAAATAACAAAGGAGAGGAAGGAGCCAGGAGTTGGCAATGACTTATGGAGGTAAAGGAACAGGACAGGCATTATTTTGGGAAGAATGGTCTTTCCAGGTAGCCAAAGTGAACTTGTTAAGGCCCCGAGATGGGGATGTTTCCAGCCTGTTGCAAGATCAACATGGAAGTTGACATGAGAGAGGTGGGGAGAAGTATTTACATCTGTAGGAATTAAGGCCTTTAGGGCCTAGGAGGCCACTATCAGTGCCCTGACTTTTACTCCATGTGGGCTCCTTGCAGAGTTTCAAAGGAGAGCAGTAAGATTTTTAAAAATATTTTATTATACCACCATGAGATATACAATTACGAAGATTTTCATGTTTGGGTTCCAGCATCCATCCCTCACCAGTACCCATTTCCTACCACCAATGTCCCCGATTCCCTCCCCCCCCCAGCCTACCTCTATGGCAGGTTCTTTATCACTTTTCTCTCTTTCTCTCACTCTCTTTTTCTCTTCCTTCTCTTACATTGTGGATTGTAATACATACACTTAGAGGTTATCATTTGTATCTTTTTGCCTGTATTTAATGCTCAATTCTAGGTTGATATTAGCACTTTCAACTATTATTGGAACACTGCTTCCTTCTCTGTCTTACCTAACCTCTGAGTCCACATGTTTGTGGTAATTTCCACCTTTGACAAGACCTCCTGATTCATGTTTTGCCTGACCTTGGATATTGGTATCAATATATATATATATATATATATGTATGTATCACTGTCACTGTATCACTGTCTTCATCATCGATTTGCTTGAGCGGGCACCAGTAACATCTCCATATGTCCTGTCTCATGCAAATAGAGCCCAAGGGAACCTGCTTGCTCCAGGAACATAAAGAGCCTCAAACCATTCCGTCAGATCATGGGAATGAGGTTTCTAACTGTTACTGGTATTTGGCATATCAAATACAACACGGGTAGCTTGCCAGGCTCTGCCGTGCGGGTAGCATACTCTTATAGTCATATCTAAATAAATATTTTTTGAAAGTTAGCAGATCTTGGGCCAGAACAAATAAAAATAGTACAGTGGGTGGGGCATTTGTCTTGCACATAGCCAACCCGAAGTTTGATCCCTGGCATCTTGTAAGGACCCCAAGAACTGCCAAGAATAGGCCCTGAGTATCACTCCAAAAAGCCAAGAGTTAGCTGATCTTTGCAAGTACCTGCAACACTGGCAAAATTAATAACCATATTTTTCTGTGAGAGATCAAACCCAACACAATATCAAGTAACTCTATTGCTGAGCTACTTCCCTGGTACCTAAACAAAAATCTTAATTTTGTGTACTTATGCACTGCTAAAAGTCAATACCCAAACCTGGTAACTACTGAAGACTTTGTTCTCATTAAGCAGTTCTGGGGTGGGTATTTTAGCTGAAGGATTAAAGTGACAACCACCCCTCATTGAAAGAAACTGTGATATTCACGTGGTCACACAAACTATGCTTTAAAATTTATTACAAAACACAAAACATTTCTAATATTAGGGACTGGAGTGATAGTACAGCAGGTAGGGCATTTGCCTTGCATGCGACACTGACCCGGGTTTGATCCCCAGCATCCCATATGGTCCCTTGAGCACCAGGAGTAATGTATGAGCATTGTTGGGTGTGACCCCAAAAGAGAAAAAGAATGGGGCCCCTGGAGAGAGAAGGCAGAGAAGGGTCAACCTCTGGCACTGCTTATTGTGGTCCCCAAATCAAACCCCCAAACACATGAAAAAGCAGAAAAGAATAATCAGCAGTTTTCTAGACTAGAAAACCCAAAATTCAGACAGTAATATGAATGATATATACCCTTTTAGTTTAAGGGCAACAATCAAGTGAGCTATGTAAAGTGGCCTAGTACTAAAAAAAAATTGCTACTACAATCTATTACGTTGTCAAAATTTGTTAAAGTCAATTCAGGTTCTCTTTTTTCCCATGCAATCTTTAAACACTGCTAAAAGAGTTAAAAAAAAAGACCACCAACTTCTTCCTTCTCAACTTCTTCCTAAAGATTCACGCACGCATGTCCTAAGATGAAATTTCTTTGAACAATTAGAGAAACCAAAGCTCAACACTATTTCTTTGAAAATACTTTTACCTTTAGAAATAGTTAAAGCAGGAGACCACTGTGATCTTAGAATATTGAGACAAATGCTGCCATTACTGTTAATATTTGGATGATAAATTCTTGTTGTAAATGCAACCCACCTAAAATATATATGTATATATAAATATATATATATATAAATATATATATTTATGTCATGCAAACAAATGCAGTCATTCTATATCTGTCCTTTTTCCTTCTGGCTAATTTAGCTCAACATGATCCTCTCCATGTCTAGCCATTTATAGGAAAATTTCATAACTTCATTTTTCCTAACAGCTGCATAGTATTCCATTGTGTAGGTGTACCAAAGTTTCTTTATCCAGTCTTCAGTTCTTGGGCACACTGGTTGTTTCCAGATTCTGGCTATTGTGAATAGTGCTGCTAAGAGAGCAGTAAGATTTTACTGAAGTTGTAATAGGAAGGTTGACCATGTCTGGTAAAGGGGACCAGACAGGAAGGGCAGCGTGTGCAGCTGGAATCCAGTTGGAGGTTCTTGCTGGAATGGAGGGGACAAGTGAAGGTATTTTTTGGATGAGTATAGCTGTGACAGAAGTCCCGAGAAGTGATTAGCTTCTGCATCTCTTCTGAACATAAGGCCAAAGACATTTATTGACACATTGGATGCTATGGGAAAGAACACAACATTGAGGATAACTTCAAGGCTTTGATCAGAAGAATTAGAAGGATAGAATGGCCATGCTCTCAGATGTGAGTGAGAAACAGAAACCATAGGGAAGACATTTTTTAGACCTGGCATGGATCTCTGGGGTAGAGAGATTGCTTTGTTTCTACCTCCTGCTGCCATTTTGTGGAGAAGAGGTATGCCAGGGGCTGGGCTGCAGGAATGGGGGGTGGAAGAGTTTCATGTGCCATTCACCATGGGTAAGTGGTGTCAACCGCTGACATTGGGTGCTGAAGGGTGTGCCTTCTGGTCTTCAGATCTAGAACCACAATTGCTGCAGAAAAGTACACATTCTAGAAACACCCAAAGGCTTTTATTTGCAGTCCTTTGTCCATAGGCATGCACAGTACAATCTTTTTCTTTGTTTCTGTTTTTTGCTTTTTTGGATCAAACCCGGTGATGCTCAGGAGTTACTCATGGCTCTTCACCCAGGAATTATTCCTGGCAGTGCTCAGGGGACCATATGGGATGCTAGGGATTGAACCCGGGTTGGCCACATGCAAGGCAAATGCCCTTCCTGCTGTGCTATCACTCCAGCCCCCACAGTACAATCTTAAGCCTTTTTGAAGCGTCTAGTTAGAGAATCAAATAAACACTTCCAGCACATAAAATACCTGAAATCCTTAGGAGAAAATGCACAGCAATTTAAAGTAGTGTGGATTCAGCAGATAAGCTCAGCAGACCTCTTGGTTTGAGTTCAGGATGCTCTAAGTGAGGGTCCAGGGAAGTTTTCAGAGAATTGAGTCATTGACTAACATGTTAAACAGTGGTAATCCCACCCCCTCACCACCAAGGGTATTATAGGAATTTTATTTTAGTTCCTCGTACCAAGTCATATTGGCCACGCAAGAACCCAGCAGAAAGCTTCATCAGATAGTATGGGAGAGATAGATCACTTTGATGCTAACTCTAAGATGAATTTTCCTTTGACATGATTCACAGAGAGACCCTGGCACTGTTTTCCAAAGATGTTTCCTTATGTGGTGCCAGGAAAATACTGTGACTTGAAAACACACATGTGTGAAAGAGCCTGGCTAGGTACGTATATCGAACAGCTAGCCTCCCATGGCCCTGAAAAACTTAAATCATCTCCACTGGTGTGATTTTTAGAGAAGTTTCACCCCACTGTGCTGACCTTAAGTCCCTTAAATGGAAGCTTCTCCAGGTTAGAGACTGGTGAGCTCCGAGGCCTCCCCAAAGCCTCCTCGCGGTGCTCTGCACACAACAAGCAGTTAATGAAGTTCCCTGAGATGATTTCTCTGCCATATGAGGCAGCTTTCAAAGTCTCGGCTTGATTTTTTTTTCCCCCCTCTTGTTCATGAAATGAATCCACGGGTCACAAGAGGCACGGAAAAAGTGATTTTGCTTAGTGAATAATACTTATTAAGCATTTTTCTTTATAAAAATACTGTTTTCTTACCATGGCTCTTTCAACATGAAAAAGTCCACATTTCCCAGTGAGTGTGTTTGGTGGGGTCAGGCTTC
This sequence comes from Cryptotis parvus, assembly GCA_021461705.1. Taxonomy (NCBI): domain Eukaryota; kingdom Metazoa; phylum Chordata; class Mammalia; order Eulipotyphla; family Soricidae; genus Cryptotis; species Cryptotis parvus. The sequence goes on from JAJIBD010022160.1 coordinate 23,346, forward strand.
AGTGGCCCACCTTCTTCTGCAGTGCCCCCCAAGCTGTGGGGGCTGCTCTCCCCACCCAGACAAGCATTGACAGGCGCCAGTGCTCACAGAGGAGCCAGCGTCCACACAGGCATTTGGACTCTGGAAGCAATTCCTGGGTTATTTTCTTTTAAAAAGGCCTCGCTCTGAATGTAATAGAGCCCCAAAGAGCGAGCCTCACCGTCCACCGTGGGCCTTTCAGGAGCGGCCACAGGAAGGCCTGTGTCGACAGATGGTATCCGCAAGAAGGAATGAGGTCCCCCCAAAAGCTTCCAAGGGGGATTAGCTCCTGCAGAGTGTAAAGACCAGAGTGGATTCATATTCATTTCAGAGGAAATGAAAAAAAAAACCTGGGAATAAATGTTAAACAAGTCTTCCTGCTGCTTTTTCTGTCTGGGGGGGGGGTGACGCTGAAGTAGCAGAATGTGAGACTGTTGGCCTTGTGGAGGTCACTGTCCCCAGGTCAGCTTTGTCTCCCTCCGTGAGGCCCTCTTTCTGCTTCTCTTGCAGTTTCAAGAGCAGAAAAGAAAATGGGGTGCTTCTGCAGGGGCCCTTTACCCCCACCAGATCAGCCACCCTCATCCCACAGGGCCTCAAAAAGGCACTGCTCAAGAGTTTTAGGGAGCAAATGGGGTCATTCCATCTCGTAAGAGCGTCTGTGTGCCAGGCCTTGTGGGATGCAAATACTCAGGCCCTGGCCTCAGGGATTGTGCACGAACACAGATAGCATGCATGCACTTGTGTGCACGGTCAGAGATGCACGCATGCACAGACACATGCACACTGATTCATACATACACATGCTCAGATGTGCTCACACATGCAAAGTTAAGTGGAGTTCTGATGGTTCTGGGAGTAGTCAAGTCTTGAGTCCGCCTCACATCTGTGCAGTGGGAAGCTAGGCCTGGGACGGACCCAGATCCAGGACCAGATGTTCCTCTCGGCATCAGCCCCAAGGAGGGGAGTGAGTGGGGCTTTGCTTGATCCTCTCCACCCCACTAAGGAAACCAGAGCCAAGAAGTCCTTAGCCACTTTGGTCCAGGCTCTAAGAGTTGAAAACTCCAAGGACCCAGCACTTTTTCTGTGGAGAAATTACAAAAGTCACAGGCAGAGGGCGGTGGTAGAAGGTTGGATCTCTTGGCGCCAGGGGCACCATCAAGGTGCTGCCTAGATCTTGCCCCCACTGCTGCAGGGACAGGTGTGGGGTGGGGGTTATGGTCTCAGGCTTGACAGTGCTGGAGGAAGTTCTATACAGCCTTAGACGGTCTCTAGACCCCCTGAACTATACCTCCCTTGAAGCCCATGGTCACTGAAGTCTCTTTATGGCAGGGGGATTCAGGATGGATGTATGATCCAAAAGCAGCGGGTCTCTAAGGCACCTTCCCATCTGCACAGCCGTTCCTTCACTTCCTCCCTCTGTCGGTATGCCCGCTGTATGCCCCAGCCTCACACCCCAGGAGGCTTCCTCTCCTCGGAGCTCTCCCTTCACTGTGTGCCTGAGGTCACTGAAGGCAGGTGACCAGACGTGTCCAGCCCCTCATCCCCATCCAGTCTCTAACATTTACTGAGTGTTTCACAGTGAGATGGAGCCATCCTGCTCTGCTCACAGCTGCACTGCTGGGCTCAGTCACCTTCACTCCTGACATCCAGCTGCCCCTTTCTGGAAACTGATGTCTCGTTCTTCCTCTCCCTTCCACCCAGCTTCCATGTCCTGTGGATTGTCCATGCTGAAATGCATTTTGCTGCCCTTTGATGTCCCTACTTACACTACCCCATCCCTCACCTAACAGCTCTGGCAGGGGCCTCCTCCTATAGACCCCTTTTCCTCCTGAACTCTACAGCATCCAGAATGAAGTTCCCTGCTTTCTTCATTGGTTCACTTGTTTGGTCACCAGGAGTTAATTTCTGTAGATGAAAACCTAGAAAATAACATGGACGCAGTTGTCTGAGTATGAGCAGAGGACTGATTCCTAGATATTTTGCCACACATTTATTTTTCCCACTCTGGTGTATGTGTGTGTGAATGTGTGTTTGTGTGTGTGTGTGTGTGTACATATACTCTCTCTTTCTTTGGCTCTCACTTTCCCACTTCCCCAGTTTTCCTCTTTTTTTGTTAAAGTTCAGTTGTCTTTTTATTCACAGTTACAAAATTGTTCATGATTGTGCTTCAGTCATACAATATTCCAACACTAGTCCCTTTACCAATGTGCATTTCCCTCCACCAATTCCCCTTTTATCAGAGTAATAGCATCCTAGATACATTGCAGTTTTTTCACTTTATCTTTTCAGTTTGTTTTGATGGATGCATTTAAAACATAAATCTGACCACCTTCCATCCTAACCTTTTGTGGCTGCTGGTGTTTTTACAGTAAATCCTCAGTTTGCCATGGTGGCCTATTGATCATGTAATAGTCTCCAGAAATACTGTGTGTGACTCATAGCACTTCACACCATTGAATTCCACAGTGGTCATGCCCTGCTCAGGGCCTGCAGACTTGCCTGCCTACTACCACTTGCTTCTCTTACCTGCCCACATCCCATGCGCATTGGTGATCAGATTCCTCCCCTCCAACTGTGGCCTTCTCCTCGCCCCTCCCTGTCACAGGGACCCTTCTTCAGTCCCTGCAGTGCCCAAAGTTGCTTCCCACCTCAGCACAGCACATACCGATGTTTCATCTCCTCTCATTCTTTGTCTTCCCTTCATTCCTGCCTGACCCCCTGCTTACCATTCAGGACTTACGTTCGCAGGCACTGCCTCAGGCCAGCCATCCCTCTTGCCCAGGATAGCCCTCCCAGTACTTGCTTCCTTACCTCACCACTTTCTTCTCTCACAGTGTTCCTCCCACCTATAGCAATTGCATGTTATCAGTGGTAAAATTCATATGTTTCTCACATCTGAGTATTTCTGCACACAGAAGATAGATTATATATAAGTTACGGTGGCCCGTCATTTGTGGTGTGCCTTATAATTAATGCAGCTTCTGATTTGGTGTTTAGTGAAACAGTGACTGTCCACTTGCCTCTCCCCTGTGGAGTTTCAGTGGCACTAGGACAGAGGTTTTGGTGTTCTTGTTCCTCTTGTAGCCCCAGCCCAGAGTCAGACATGTAGCAAATGTGGATCAGAATGAGTGGAACAAATTTAGTGCTGCTGAAAATCGCCTCCCTCTGTTCAGTTTTCCAGGATTTCGTGGTCCTCTGCACTATGTCCAGTAAGGCAGTGTTTCTTAACCTTGTCCTAACCTTGGCTTTCTTCTAACCTTGTTTTCTTCCTATTTGTCGGCTCCCTAGTCTCATGTCCCCTCATTTATTCCATTTTCACCTTTTTCACCCCCTCCCCTGGGATGTCCCAGAGGCCCACAGACAGCCATATAGCCTCTGGTGGTTGAGAAATTCTGCGTTCGAACTGTCAAAATTTGCCATCTTTCCCTGGATCATTGTCTTTAAAGTGAAAGAGATTTTCTGTTTTCATATAGAGACAGCTGCCTCTTTTTTGGTCCTTTAGTCAGTCATCTCTGGGCCTTATGAAGGCTTCATGTCTGCACTTCTTGAGCTGGGACCAGAGTGTCTCCTGATTTATTTCCTGTCCCCCTTTCTGATGATTTCCTTTGTTCATACTTGGAATTGTCATGAGCAGTAGAGCTGATACTCAGAAAGAAGAATCTCGGTGTTCTGTGAGTCCTACTTTAAAAAAAATGATACTTGGTAGGCCTCCAGGGTTCATGGAGGTAGGCAGGGCAGTTCAGAAATCAAGAACAGTCGCTTTTGTGAACTTTATTTGTTTGTTTATTTACTTTTGGGGTACACCTGCTGTTCTCAGAGTTTACTCTGGATTCTGCATTCAGGGATCACTCCTGGTAGTGCTCAGTGGACATAAGGGGTGCCGAGGTTGGTTGCCTGCAAGCCAAACGCACTGCCAATTGTTTTCTCACAGTGCCCTCAAACTATTTAACCTTATCTCTACTTTTTCCTTTGCTTTAGATTTTGAGCTCATTTCATTCGGCAGCATAGACTTTATTATCAAGCACAATAAAAGATTGTGCCCAAAATGGAACGTGGCATACAGGTGTCACTGTTTACGTCTAGGAAACATGTTATAAAACTTTTGTTTTGGGATCCAGGAGGAGTATATAACAAAACAAAGAAGGGTCTTTCTTGTGTGTGAAAGTTTTTAGTTGATGCTTATTTAGAAAGATTTGAGGGGGGGGGGAGGGAGAGAGAGAGAGAGAGAGAGAGAGAGAGAGAGAGAGAGAGAGAGAGAGAGAGAGTGAACACAGGCTCCTCCAGAGCAGAAACAGGCAGGTAAAGAAAAATAGAGACAGACTAGTGAGACACATATTCAAGGGAGAAGATGGGCTTGAAAAGCAAAACAAGATAAATTTTATTTCAATTATTCCAGACTTATTATCCAAATGCTTTTATTCTGTCCCACTAACTGGCATCCTCTATATCCTGACTATCCGGTAAAATGATATAAATTGGTGTTTATCACTACTTTGACACTGATCCTTATACTTATAAAAGGCCCACTGGCCCATGGTTTCTTTCATTTTATTTAAAAGTTATGTGACCTTATTTTTTTAATTAATGTAATAGATTACTCCCTAAGAGCCTAATGGGAAGCCAGGATCTGTAATCTCTACACTGAATGTGACTTGTAGCATATTCTCCAGATACTTGCTAGTCTTCATTTCAGTGTGCATATCTTGTCTTCCCCCCCACCCCCACCCCCTTTCCAGTGTGTTGGCATTCCCCAGCTCCACAGCTTGAAGACGTGAGTGCTTCCCTGTACTTTCTTCTAGATTAGTTATCCACAGGATGAATAAGATGGGAGCTCCCCAGATCTCCAACAATGACGCCCCTTCACTCTTTGTCTTTTCTGTGATACCTGTCAAAACAGAAGTGTGTATGCAGACAGAGATTTTTTTTGAACATCAAAATTGTACTCACAGGGGCTGGAGCGATAGTCCAGTGGGTAAGGCATTTGCCTTGCATGCGGCCAACCCAGGTTCGATCCCTGGCATCCTATATGGTTCCCTGAGCACTGCTGGGAGTAATTCTTAAGTGCAGAGCCACGAGTAACCCCCTGAGCATTGCTGGGTATGACCCAAAAAGAAAAAAAATTGTGCTCACAAAGTTCATATTGGTGATTTTTTTCCCCCAGAAGTTGAAATTCTGAACACACGCATACACAGACGCATATCCAGGTCTTGGGATCACAGCCAGCAGTGACCCCTCAAGCCCCCAAAAGGGGCTGCTTTAGGCTCAGTGCTTGTGGTACCATGCATTGCCAGGGAGAAAAGCAGGCGCCTCTGCATGCAGAGCATATGCTACAGCCCTTTGAGCCGTCTCACCAGCCCTTTTCTTTTAAATTTAGAATTTATTTCAGCATTTACTTTAGACTTAGAATAAAAATTTAACTGATTATTCCACCATATTTTAGCCTTAATCAAATAAAACCTGTAGCCCAGAATAATTTTTTCTGTTTGTTATTTTTTAAAAAAATCATTATACCACCTTGAGATATACAATTACAAAGATGTTCATGATTGGGTTTCAGTCATACAGTGTTCCAGCACCCATCCCTCCACCAGTGCCCATTTCCCACCACCAATGTCCCTGATTACCTCCCCCTCCCCAGCTTGGCTCTGTGGCAGGCACTTTGCCTCCTCTCTCTCTCTCTCTCTCTCTCTCTCTCTTCTCTTACACATTGTGATCTGCAATACATTTAGAAGCTATCATATATATATATAATATTCCTTTGCTGACATTCAATGCTCAGTTCTAGGCTATTATTATTATTTCCAACAATTATTAGTACACTATTCCTTTCTCTGTTTTACCTAACCTTTGACTCCCATACACTTGCAGTAGATTCCACCCACTGACAAGACTTCCTGATCCATGTTTTGCCTGCCCTTGGATATTGGTCACCAGCCCTTTATTCCAGTATTTCTATATAAGACATAGACATAATCATGTATGTGTGTAGAGGTGTATGTGTAGAATATATAGATTATCAAGCACTGTACTGACTGTAAAACAACCTTTTCATTTTTTGAAACATAGCTTGGGCACAGGCAATAGAGGAGTATGGTAAAAAGAATGCCTTAAAACTTGGTAAGCTAAGCCTTTAGCTTAGAATGTGTGACCCTGGGCAAATCATTGAACCTTCATGGGCAGTAGCCCTTTTGGAAATTTTTATCAGAGAAGGTGAGATTAGATCCATGATTCTCAGCCCCAAGTTTACATGAGGCACATGGGCTTGGGGAGACATTAAAAGTGCCCCTGTCCAGGTCCTTCCAAGAGAATCTGACTGAGTTTTAAAATCTCCCCTAGGAGTCTTGTGTATAATCAAGACAAATTATACACTGACTTGGGGCTCCCTGTTTAGACAAAGACAGGCCTTTGTGCCTTTTTTCCACTTCAGGCCCAGGTGGCACTGCTGAAGGACACTGCAGTCAGTTTCTTCTCTTGGGTTCCTGGGGCTCTGTGGAAGATTCTAGACAAGCCAAGTACTCCCAGGTGGTACCCCTATGCCCGGAAGCTTGGGGCTCCCACTATGACTTCTCAGATGCCAAACTGTGTGTGTGGGACTCCACCATGTATGCTTGTGGGGACCTGGAGAGTCCCAGGCACCTGCTTCCCCCTCCACACACCACCGTGCTTCCCTCCTGTCAGCTTTGCCAGTCCTACTTCTCAGGTGACTTTTGTGCTCGGCATCTCTCCTCTTGACCACACTGGAACCTGTCATCTCTTTGACCCCTGAAATAACATGTCAGTACAGTTTATTGACACTGTGTGTTTTTTAAGGAGAATAATAGGTTTGAGGCATATTGGGAGCTAATTAATCAGTTAGCTCCGACCTACCAGTCGACCCACCAGTAAATACATGACAGATGATTAACACAGCAGCAACTTTAAATAAAAAGTCACATCTTAATTATATTAGGTTTCTTCCTCAAAAACATTTCTGATTTTTCTTTTCTTTTTGGGTCACACCTGGCAATACTCAGGGGTTACTCCTGGCTCTGAACTCAGGAATTACTCCCGCAGTGCTCAGGGAACCACATGGGATGCTGGAGATGGAACCCAGGTGGGCCACATGCAAGGCAAATGCCCTACCTGCTGAATTATGGCTCTGATCCACCATTTCTGATTTCTGACTCTCTCCACATCCAGCTGCTACTACCCGGAGGCTTGGCCCTTTCACTGAGTCTCTTGACCTGTGATATTCATAAGAGTTGGTGGCTGTTGTTGCAGGTCATAGACTCAGTAATGGCATTTAGACCTCATCAAAGGGGGTTTAAATATGTGGAAAAGAAAGCCCATAAAGCTCATACTTCTAGAGTGGCAACCAAGGCATTTTCTGAGTGTTGTCTGTGCATTATCTCATTCTGTTCTTTGATAATTTTGCTTTTTACCAAGGGACTAACTTATGGATTTCAATGTTCTGCACTTGCTTATGGTCACCAAGATGGAATGTAATGGAGTATAAATCTAGATCATTCCTACCATAAGAAACTGCCTGTTACTTGTAGAAGTGTTGCCATTCTCATTTTACATAGGGGAAAACTGAGGCATAGAGAGATGACGTTGGGCAAAACCATCAAGATAAGACAGACTCAAGATTTCTGATTCCAGAGTTCAGGTTGCCATAGCACCCCTCCCCAACAGGCTTTCTATCACATCTTGTCTATAAGTCATGCATCATTCAAGCTCTCTCTCAGCACAAGTCTTTTTTTTTCTTGCTGGTCTTCTGCACAGAAAACTTCTACCTCTACTTTTGATGCTGAAGTCTTTTGCTTATTGCCAGATTTAGACCATAAGGCCCTTTGAGTTCTGTTCTCTCACTTCTACTAGGCCAACATCCTCCTGGCTAGCCTGAGTCCCTCACTGTTCTCTTGCCTCCCTCTCTTTTGTCAACAGGACCTTTACTGTTGACCCCTTTCTCTCTCTAGCCAGTTTTTATGGACTCTATATCAGCAAGTCAAATAGAAGGCTGGCCCCTCTCTTCTCTGAACTGCTTGAGGCCAGCCTCTTTGGAAAGTGTCCCCCAAATTCTCCCCACCCCTCCTTCTCTGTGCCTTACATTGCTTATCCTCCAAACCTTAATTCAGCAGCTCATCCCAGAACCTTTATGTCTCCAGTCCTGAGTGAGCTTCACAAAGGCAAAGGCCATATGAGGACAGTCCAATGCATCTAACAGTTGCTTAGTAAATAGGTGTGAACTAACTTAATAATTTGTGACAAGTGGGCATTCCCCCTTTGCTCCCCTCGTTGACTGGTACAGTCACTTTGAGCCTGGAGAAAGAGACACTGAACATGTTGATGTATAGATGGGACTTTTGAAAGTGTGGATAGTTATGCAAGGGCTAAGCAAACTGATCTCCTCTGCTCTTGCTTCCTCCCAGTAAATGTTCCTTCCACGGTGATGGAGGCCATGTGCAGACAAGATGCCCTGCAGCCTTTCACCAAGAGCAGCAAGCTCTCCTCAGCACCCCAACAGCGCTCGGTGGTGTTCCCACAGACCCCCTGCAGCCGGAACTTCGCTCTTGGACAAGACTGGGCCCCTGGAACCAGGATTCAGCCAGATCAGCGTCAAGAACCAGCGTGTCCTGGCAAGCCCCACCTCTACCAGCCAGCTGCACTCTGAGTTCAGTGACTGGCATCTCTGGAAATGTGGGCAGTGCTTTAAGACTTTCACACAGCGGATTCTCCTCCAGATGCACGTGTGCACACAGAACCCCGACAGGTAACTCCCACCCTCTCACACCTACCCCACTGCTGATCAGGTTGGTAGCTTGCTTTGGGGAGCTGTACTGCATGGCTCATGCCCAGCCCTGCCCACTGGCCAGGTTCCAGCTGTACCTGGGGCTGGGGAATGCCCTGTGAAGTTCTGGAGGGTGACGTGGGCTTGCATGGTTTGGGTTAGGCTGCGTGGGCCATAGATGCAAAAAAGGATGCTGCTCCTGTTTTCTGACCAGCCCTGTTCAAAAGGGCTGAGAGGCACAAGCGTTGGAGAGATCTGAAGGGGGCAGACACCCAGGAAGGAGCCTTCTTGAATCCCCTTGCTGGGAAAAGGAGGTCGGCATCATTAGAATCCACTCTATCTTCCAAAGAGAATCGAGCCGGCACACTGCCTCTGTCGCCGCTGTCTCAGGGTTCACCTCCAGTGTGCCATGGGTAGGAACTTCATTAAGTCCTCAGAGGTAATGAATTGGAATTTTTTGCTTAGTACTATTTTTCTTCAGAGCATGCAAGCCCATAAATCCTGCGAAGCTGTCAAAAGGAAATACCTAGCCTGCTAGTGATGTGGAGGAAAACAGATGCCGCTTATTCAATAAACTAATATCCGCACAGAAGAAAAATGTTGACTAGATACCTCGGAGTCAAAGTTGGTTTGAAAGTTTGTCAATAAGGAATTTTATGGCCATGAACTGAGAGGATGAAATTTAGCTGAACAAGTGAATTAAAATTTCAGGTACTCTGACGAGTGGCATAGGAGATAGAATGGAACTATTATTTATGAATCAAAACTGGTTTATTCGACAGTCTTGAGAGCTGGGCCTGCACAAGACAAAACTTGAATTAATTCAATAAGAAAGGCTTGTGTTTTATCTCTCCTTCACATCCTATGAAAATCAGATTTAACCCCAAGTGCCTAAGGATCGCATTGAAAATGCACTACGACTAGGAAAGCAGATGAAAGGACAGAAGGAGGATGCAGATTGGAAAGCAGGATTCTAGAATTATTTCTTAATTTGACCTCTTATTAACCTTAAGCCTTTCAGTCCACCTGGACAGTAATTTTCACCCTTTCATTCCTCTCCCTCCATCCCTCCCAGTGTTACTGTTCAAAGATCCAAGCAGGCAGGGAGAATGCAAGTAGTGAAGAGATGGAAATAAGGGGCTATCTCTCCTAAATAGCCACAGAAGTTCATTTTAGGGTACAAATACATATTTGCCTCTGCATAAGTTTTAATTTGTGCCTTCGTTGAAGCCCTTGCTTAGCATCAACGTTGTTGTACCCAGTTAGTGCTCAAATTTTTGTGGTGCTATTAAGGCAGCTATGTCTTTCCTTTCTTATACTCTCAATGGAACCCCCCAAATATAGACCAGCTTTTGCCCATCGAAGTCCTATTGACTTTGAAGGTAATAGGTAATTTAAAAAATCTTTAGAAAGGATTAGGGGGTGGGAATATGCCTTCCTTGCAAGTAGATATAGTGGCTTTAGACATTAATACATAAAAATATATACATATATAAATATGTATAAACACATCCATATTGATACGTACATATAGATAAATGCTTACATATATACACATGTGTGCCCATATATGCATGAATATACATACATATATGTGCATACATTCGGTTTCCAAAGCATTTTAGCATTTTTATTACAGAAAATCTGCTAAGCATTAATTTTGAAATTTCTTGTGTAAATAAAGTGAGTTCAGGTATATGTGTCTCTTTTCTGCACAGTTCTATTGCCATAATAACTGACCATGTGGGAAGATGAGGTGATAGGGAGATAATTCTGGATAACAGCACTCAGAGCTTCTTTGAGTGTGGTAAGATTTCATGTGGAACATCACATATAGCCATGGAAAATTCATGGTAAATAAGAAAATAGCCCAAACAGATGGGTTTGTCTGATTCTGGTCGGACTAAGAGAACATGTGTGTTACAGTTTAAGACCCTGTGACCTCTCTCCTGTAAAGTAATAAATGTAATAATTTATACCATCTACTGCATTTCACAGCATAATTATTGCTGATTTTATGCCTGTCTTTTGGCCAAAAAGTGGGGTGTGACTGTTACATAAAGCTTTCTAAAATTAAAATTTTGTCAGTATTATTCTAAAATTGGGTTCCATGATTATGTGACAGCAGTGATTTTTCTGGTCAAATATGGCACATAAATTGTCAGAAAAAATAACTTACATGTTCCAAATAAATAATGCTTTCACAAGACACTATTAATTCACTGCTGATTTTAAGCAGATTTCAGTTGGTTGGCAAAATCCAGCGGGCATAAGACTCCTTTGCCAGCTGAGAACTTACCAGCTACCAGCTGATTTGACTCAGATATTCAGGTGTGGCATGACCCAGTCTTCCCCAGTATATGGAAAGAAGAGGTGCCTGAAATCCTGGAAGAAAGTCAGTGTGGGATTCAGTTACTCCAATTGTGTGCACTTGCTTCTCCCTTCCCAGGGTTGGCTGGAGAAGACTAAAGAGGTATTCTTTATCAACAGTGATCCGATTAGAGTTAAGAATTATGACTTTGGGGCCAGAGTGGCAGGCACATGCATTTGCCTTGCATGCAGCCAACCAGTGTCCAATCCTTGGCATCCCATATGGTCTTCTGAGCACTGCCAGGAGCAATTCCTGAGTGCAAAGCCAGGAGTAACTCCTGAGCATTGCTGGGTGTGACCCAAAAGCAAAAAAAAAGTTATGGCTTCATAGCCAAGAAGAGAGCTCAAAGGAGGACTGGAGCATGCATCTGGCCTGCAGAGACATATCGGACACTTACATCTGCAGAACGCACGCATTCGCCCAGTGGTTGGGTTCCATGTATCTGTTGGCTATTAGACTGTGACACATTGTGCCTGTCCAGCCATTAACAGTGAAAATAACTTAACACCTCTCTGTCAGAAATCATCTCCTTCCATTGAAAAAGTGCCACACTTTGATTTTGCTAGGACAGTCTGGCTAGAACCTGGAGCAAGAAAGGGAGTCGCACAAGACAAAGTCAGAAAGTAAACAGGTTTGAGTTTCACACAGGCCCTAAATTTGAAACAGCCTCTGAACTGAGGTCCAAAAGATCTTTCACTCAGCAGTCTGCGTGTTGGCCATGAAACCTAAGACATCTGACCGTTCCTCAAAGAGGCTGTCTGTGCTAGTGAACTTTTTCATGACAGGTCCCTTCAGGAAGCCCTCATCTTACTTACTGTAAAAGTAAGATCTCAAGAAACATACCCGCTGGGCCTGGTTTCCCCATTTTCCACTTCTGAATTCCTTACATTGAATGTAGAAAAGAAGCTGTATTTTACCTGACAAGGTAAGAATTAGCAGTATAGATAGAAAGAGCCCAGAGCAGGAGCTGCTGATAGATTAGTTCTTGATTTTGTTTTGTTCATAGCCAATAAACAAAACCAGAAATCTCTTCCTCCTTTGTGCCAGGCTAAATAGCATTTCTTGTTCCGAACAAATTCATAGGGAAGCTTAGCTGTTAGAATCTGTTATCAACAAGATGTTATGTGGGGCTGCACAAACATTTGGGGCTTTGATTTGAACTCTTTCCCCCCATCAGGGCAGCATAACTTGTCTTTGCTCATAGACCTATTTTGCTCTTTTCTGCTACAGAAACTCTCAATAGTCCCATTGGGGATGACAGTTGGGGGTTGGGGTGGAGGCGCCTCCAGAAAGGTATAAGCTGAGTCTTACTCAGTGAATTATTTCCTGATTTACCTGCTCTCTTTCATGTTTTGAAGAAAGTGACTACCTAGTGCTCATCTCTATATTGTATACCTTTTCCTTTTCTTTTCTCCTTTTTGAGTGTTTTGCCGTGGGGAGAAATTGGTTTTTCACCCCAAGGCGTACTACCAGCTGCTCACATTTGTGTCTTGCTCTGTGTGGTGGTACCCAAGGCCAAAGGGAATCTAGAAGGTGCTGTGTTGGGAAGAGCCTGGATGGAGGGACTCTTGTCACCCTAATGAGTTCTTTGGAATATGTCAGTGTCTTTGCATTCAACATGCCCTACCCTGCCACACCTGCTAAAAGTTCTCTCTGTTGTTGCTTCCAGTGTTCACCAGGTGCTTGGGTTTTTGCTGCTTTTCCTGAAATCTGTGCACCCTCCCTTCTCCCTGCCACACTGCAATCTTTGACATGTCAGAAGATTTGCATGTGGGCCAACGGATGGGGGAAGGGAGAAAATGTGGCCCCAGTGAAACAGCTTTGCTTCTGGAGGCTTTCATGCCGTGAAAGCAAATTCAAAGCAGAATTACTAATATTTTAAACCAACCCACACTTGATTTTGTTAAATGTTTCATGCATTTCCTGTGTGTACACCAAACCAATTGCAGACACCTCCCCGCCCTCCCCCCCAACTTTCTCGGGTAAGTGAGTTGAACATTTTTCTGGAGTCATCTCAGGCAGGGAAGCTGCCAGTTTCAGAGACTGGAGGATGGACAGGATGGTCTCACTACTCTCCTTCTTCCGAAAGAGTGACCGGCTTGGATATGTACACACTCCACGGACCTGAGCCTTGTTTGATTGGGCCTTCTACTAATTATTTCATCATTGAGTGCAGGGCACTATCTAGTTTGGTCATGGAGCTTGATATATGTGTTGAAGCCATCCACATAAGGCCATTTGCAATTAAATGAGTCAAAATCAAATTCTCAGGGATCCTGACTCCATTTCAGTTCCCCACATGGGGAACTATAGCTGACAATCTTTTTCCAGAGTGGTCTCAAGAAGTGTCTTCTGTTTTAAGATGTGACCCTGCGGGCCAGGAAGGCCGTTGCTTTTGTTCTGGGCTTGCTGAACCTCTAAGCACACATCACAGGGGATGGCCTGGGGAGCATCCAGGAGCTTTAGACTGGAGACCTGCCTGTAGGGGTGTGAGTCTGTGAGATCCGGGGAGACCTCGTCAGTCTCCCTGCCCCATGCCCAGCTGCTGCAAAGGGAAACAACTTTGGAGTCAAAATGAAATGTGGTGATTTGGCCAGACCTTGAACAATTCATGAAAATATTATTTATTACTCACAAGAGTCAAAAGATGGGTGGTAACTGCATCTGGGCTGCAGAGATCCTTTGAGAGGTGAAGAGTTAGAGTGTGCTAATGGAAACGAGCTGGGCGTGGTCTCCACTCCTGGGGCCATGCAGGCTCCCAAGACACAGCGAGGTCTGTGGTGCCACAGTGTGGCAATGTCTTCCGTGCTAGCTCCTGGGTGTGAAGGTGTCATGCCATCTTGAATGGATTCCTGTGTTCTTAACTCAAACCCTAGAGCAAAGTTGGTGTTGAAATTCTATTTCCATCCTTTCATTCATTTTTTAAAGCAAACACTCAAAGTCATGGAAAAGGAATCTTGTCTCCTTGCTAGATATCTCTGTGCTTTCTAGAGACTCCCTAGGCATGTGTTTGGAAGCTGAGTGAGACAGTCTGTCGTCATGGCACACAGAATTCAGTGTTCTTCATGAATTCAACTTCTGCAAAGATGAAGCTGACTGGTCTGAAACCTGAGTCTTAGGGGCACTAAGAATAAAAGGACTTTTGACTCAGTTTCTAGAGAGACATTAAGATAAGGCTTGGTCTCCTGTTTGGTACTGAGGTTTTTAAATAATATTAATAATATTAGTAATAATAATGATTGCTATTACCCTAATCCTAAGTTGTTTATCAAAATAGTTTTTTTTATTAATTTAACATTTTATTATAACACCGTGAGATATATAATTACAAAGATGTTCATGTTTGGGTTTTATTATTATTATTGTTATTATTATTATTACTCTGAATCCCCAGTTGTTTATCAAAATAGTTTAAATGGATCACTGTTCTAATTATTGCATGAATACACTCAAAACCATAACTAGCTTAACCTGCAGGAATTGTGGGAGATGAGGCTGATATAGCCAACACAGTCTGTAACTATCTTGCTCAGAGCCCGTCAGGAAAAGATTTCAGCTTTTTCTCTATCCTGAGAATACAAAGTTAGGAGGAACAGGTTCAAGTCCTGTAGTTGATTGATTCAGACTGAAGCAGAACTTAGTCTCCCTATCTCAGGCCCTTCCATTCAGACCAGCTATGTCCTGCAGATCTAAATTGATGTGGTAGGTAGCAAAGTGCCTCAAAAAATGCAGATGCCTTGATGGCTCATAGGTCAGTGCAGGACAAAGTGATGTATTACAACCTTTTTGGCGTGTGCTCAGTGTTCCCTTGATATAACAATTCCACAGAAGCTTCTCTGTGGCCATTTCTTCTCTCCTCCTAAACCTTTGCTGCCATGACTGTTAGTATTAAAGCGAAGGATTGACTTCTCATGATAATAAATAAATCACCCCAACTTTTTGACAGCAGAGTTAGAAAAAAAAGAAAAGATTAATTGGTTTTATTTAGTGGCTTATTGTTTATTGTGATAGCTATTAAAAACAGATAACCAGAGGCTAATAAATGTTAATGGCCCCTTCACTATTAGAAAATCAATTGTCTGGGGATAGAGCAAATATTAATTTATTATTTTGTTTATATTCTTCAATAACATTTAAAAAATACACCTAAGAGAATTATTTCTTGAGGAACCTTTTAAGGTAAATGGTTACTGCAAAGAATAGAGTTGGCTGGAGAAGATTTTCATCTACATATAATTTTAAATATTTTATAATTGCAATAAAATGCATGTGTAATTTGTCAGGATTGATAAACTCCTTACCAAGGACTCTTATATATTTCTTTGAAACTTGTTTGAGAGCAGTTAGATAGATTTCTAAATGTAAGTAATTAAAATTGTATAGTATTGAGTTATTGACCAATGCTAGACTATTAATCAAGCTAAAAAATTCTACAATCAGTGTTCAGCATGCTGAAGCCTGGTAAATAATAGTATTTGTGCTCAGTGAGGCAAGTAGCCACAATTAGGCACTTCAGTTGACAAATGAGCGAGTACACTTTATTTTTCACTTAATTGAATTGTTGTGCACGCACAGTCACCATTGTCTCGGGTGCCTTCATTGGGGCTTCTGCTCGCTGGAGCTTATGCATCTGTTGGAGGTGAAGCAATGAAGTCTGCCTTCCTCATTGGCTTTCTCAATGCTGCCAGCAATGTCCGCCCACAAACCAGCTTGGTTAAAATTCCTCACGATGGATTATTAATTTTCTTAACCAAAAATTTGATAAACAAATTAGAGACCTGTCAAGGAAAAATATGAAATGGCTTTGAATGGGGGAAAAACTCCTCCTGGTTTTTATCACTCACCAGATTCTGCTTAAGTGAGCAGGAGAACTTGTGTGGAGAAGACAGCATTTTAATCTATTTCATGAAAACCCAAAATTGATTTCTTTCTCATGAGCTGGAGAGAATGTGCTCTGATAATCTTGCTAATTATTAGGTGTTTGTCTCAGACTTCCTCCCTTTGCTTCTGCATTCTCATCATCCTTCTGCGGGCATAGTGACACCGTGTCATTTCTCGGCTGTAATAAATCATCACTTGCTTGCCACTGGATTAAATGGGGGGAGTGGAAGGCAAACAAAACAAAACCTAAAAATGAGAATGGCTGACAGATAAATATTGGTGGGTGTCAGGATGTAGAAACCATGGTCTCTTTTACAAAAACAAGAAACAAAACACCTATCAGGGAGCCCAGATACCTGCTGAGCAGTGACTGTCCCTGGTTGTACAGTAGCTAGGCCCATCCTCCACCCCTGTACCCTAACCATTGAGTGTTTGTTAACATTCACATGCAACCTGCTGTCCTGCCTGTGTGCTCCCCTGAAACTTAAATCAGGACTCGGACCCCCTTTGGAATCAAGAACTGATTTCCAGGTGCACAGTTGATCCTTCATATTTTGGGGGAGAGAGAGAGAGAGAGAGAGAGAGAGAGAGAGAGAGAGAGAGAGAGAGCACTTGAGCTCATAAATAGCAAGTGTTGGAAGAAGCTTTGACCCATTGGACAGCCTGTTGCAAAGCAGACAGTGTCACACACTCCTTTGAAAGTTTCCCCCTTTGGCTTCTTGATCCCATATGCCCATGCCTTGTATTCACTCATTCTGTATTCCCATTCACTTGGAGGGGGCTGCAAACCAGAAAGTAGGGGTCCTTGAGGTAAAGGAATTCATCCTAAAATGCAGCATCGCTTTGGGGAATGAGAATGTCTCAGCAGCTCTGCAAATTCCATTCCTGTGGTCACTAGGCTATCATGAGAACCTGGCCATCAAAGCCTCTCTGCGCCCCTTACAGGACCCCAACCCTGCACTCATGGTAACCTTGAACTTCAGCCCTTGCCCTGTGCTGCTCACCCTCTGTCCCACTGCGAGCATGCCCTGTGCTGACAGGCAGTCTCTCTATCTATTTCAGACCTTACCAGTGCGGCCATTGCTCCCAGTCCTTTTCCCAACCTTCAGAGCTGAGGGAACCACGTGGTCACTCACTCCAGTGACCG
Source organism: Cryptotis parvus (assembly GCA_021461705.1). NCBI lineage: Eukaryota > Metazoa > Chordata > Mammalia > Eulipotyphla > Soricidae > Cryptotis > Cryptotis parvus. The sequence goes on from JAJIBD010022160.1 coordinate 40,533, forward strand.
ACCTTTCAAGTGCGGCTACTGCGGTCGATGCCTTTGCTGGGGCCACCACCCTCAACAATCACATCCGAACCCACACTGGAGAAAAGCCCTTCAAGTAAGTCGGGGCAGCCCTTGTGGCTCTCTTTCTCCTAGCTGCTCCTGCAAGCCGGGGGTCTGGGTGGGTGGTGACCCCTGGGTGTGAGCACCCTGGGTAAGAAGACTGTGGGCAGGCCTGCATCCAGGATGCCCAAGCTCCGGCCTGCAGTGCAGTGGTGGCTTCTTGCAAAATGCATCTGTTCAAGCAGAGAATCTTTCAGGGGTGATCCTGGCCCAGGCCGGGCCAGCTGGGTCCTCAGATCATCTTTCTGGGTCTGTTGTCTCATAATTTTAAAGAAGGAGTTAGGAAGAACAAATGTGAAGATCGTACTTTCTGAGTACTAACTGCTTGTAGAATTTGAGCTGGGGACTGTGTTTAGTGCTCAGGGGTCTATGCAGGACCAGGGTTCAAAGTGGGTTCCGATCCAAAGCATGTGCGCCAGCCCATTGTACTCTCTCCTCTGCCCAGAGTGCTGCCTTGATGCCACTTGCCAGTTGGCAGGGTGGCCCCAATTTAGGACTTCTGTTTACTTCTCTCATGGGGGAACTTAAATTCCTTAGGATTCCAGTAAACTATTTCCTCCTCTTTTCCCTCTGCTAGTGAGATTTGAATCTGTTCTAAGCAGCCAGCTGGTAACTTTTCAGTGTGCCCTTTTATAGCTCAGGATTACAAGGTTGATGACATAAAGACAAGTAGAAGCAAAGAGAGGGCCTTCCTTGAGTTTTCAAGAATGCAGGCACTGTAGAGACAGGTAGCTTGAGGGTCACAGGTTTTGCATGAGAGGGGCACTGTGGTGCGAGAGTGTGTCTCTTGGTAAAGTGCACTCATATACGTGGAGAACATTTGTCTCATGCAGAAAAACTCCTTCTCCCACTCTGGCCCATCCGTTGCTTAGGTATCCGTTCATTCATCCAGTGGGTCTTTACTGAGCACCCCCTTCCATCCGAGGCCCCCTTGCAAGGGACATGGGTTCTGCAGTGAAGGAAACAGGGTCCTCTCAATTTTGAAGATATCATAGTTTATGGGGAGGCTTGGTGTCAAGAGTGATTGAGTAGAGAATGTGCAAGTGAAAGGCAATTGAGACAAGCATCTGCAGCATTCCAGGGTTTCACATGGTGTTTGGAGGAGGCAATGCTAGGGATGTATTTGAAGGATGAGTAGGAGTTTTCATACGTGGAAAGAAAGTGGCTTCTCTAGCCGGCCATACAGCTCATGGAAAGTTTGGGTGTGCACCCCAGCATGTAGGACCTTCAGGTCATCTCAGAGCAGTGCTTTCTCTTTGTGTTAACTTTTTTCTGCCTACCATCTCATATGTCTCATTACTCATTTGTCATGCCAATGTTCCTGGAGGAAGATACAGAGTAGAGGGGCATAGACAGACATCCCGTCTGTAGGGCAGAGTCCAGAAAGAAAGCAGAGTGATGCGCATAATAAGAGATCCACTATTATTGTTGTCATCATCATTATTATTATTATTATCATTATCATTATTATTATTATTATTATTATTACTACTACTACTGGTCCCAAAGAAGAAGTCTTCCCAGAGCCTCTCTCCCCCATGACTCTGGCACCATGGAGGTGGTGCTAGTCTGGGTTATGCCCATTTCAGTGTCTGCCAGAGAAGGAAGTAGTGCCTAAAAAGGCTGAATTCTCACTTAACTCTCTTCAAACGAGTCACACTCAGAATTCACTAGGCTGAGATGCCTTTGAAGGACTCCCCATTCCCCCACCAGCTCCAAGTAGTCCATGTGCTTATCGTAGCTCACCTGGTCTGTGGACTTGAAAATTCTAAGATAGAGGAATACACAGGGAAAAATATATTGTCTTTGTCGTTTTCCTTTATGAGTAAAATAAATCGTTTCAGTGACCTGTTTACAGGGGACGTTTTGCTACTGTAAAATGGGGGCTGCTCTGAGAGAACAGGCTAGAGTCTCAGGTCAAGGCTGCTGTCTGCCAGCCCAAGGGACAACAGATTTCTAACCTACTCAAAAGGTCAGATAGGCTGGCACAGTTATAGTGCCCAACCCAGGGGTCAGTTCCCTGTGCAGAATCCTTGGCCATTGCTCTCAGAGCTCACAGACTGTGACCCAAGAGGCCTGACCCGCAGGGTTCACAGACTTTGAGTCTTTAGAAGCGGGAGGTGAGAAAGGTGCCTCTGAGGGACTGAGAGCAGAGGAGCTTCTCAGAGGCAGAGGTGCTGGGGCACTGAGGACCCGCTGGCCCCCCTGTATTACAGAAGGCCGCCAGACGGCACAGTGCCCAGGATCCAATTGATTTTTATCTCGTTGCTGTGTAAATAGATTTTAGTAATTAATTGAAGAGGTTTCAGGGTCAAAATGGGAAATAGATTTCTATTAATGTTAAGGTGTTACTTATGTGTAACCTTGTTGACTGCAGTCAATTTTTTTTCTTTAACATCCTGTTTTTGTCATGTTTCCAATAGAGTTGCCATGCTAACTTAATTTTAATGCATCAGATTTATAATGGAAGGATTTGGTAGTATTTTTATCTTCCATTATAAAAAAAATTGGGGTGTTGCAAAGGAAAAGAATCTTGGAGTGTTGTACATAAATAAGCTCTAAGGTGGGAAGCTTCCATGTGGTGCTTCAAATGGCTCCCAACCCCATTTTTCCACCCCAACTCGCAGGGTCTTCCCAGAATCCTCAGGTTCAACTGAGATGAAGCCTTTCACACTGGGGAAGAGCCCCTTGTAGCTCTTCAGATCCTTTTGTTGGGAAGTGGGTCTTGAGGCAGATCAAGGTCACTATTGTCCAGAAGAGGCTGAAGGAGAGGTGACAGGGTAGCCTCAGAATTCACTAGGCTGAGATGCCTTTGAAGGACTCCATTCCCCGCTCTAAGTAGTCAATATGCTTGTCAGCAGCTCACCTGGATTGTGGACTTGGAAATTTTAAGATAGAGGAATACACAGGGGAAAAACATATGTATTAAAGGATCACAGAAAGGTTCTTGTCTTTGACTGTTCTTTGGAAACAGTCAAATGGAGAAGTCATGGAGGTTAGGGAGCAAAAAACACAAGATGTCATTTCATTTAAGAGCAATTGCTGAGGACTTTATTGAAAAGAAGAATGATGGAAATACAGATGCAGGATGGGTGGAAGGAAGAAAGTTGGCAATATAAACTGTTCTTTATAGTGAGGAATCCTTTCTTCCCCTGTGTTGCAAAACACAATTTCACAAGGTTTCAGAGATGCCACACTGGGAGAAGAATCCCTTGCAGGTGCCTGGAGGCCTGTGTTGGAGCTGTGGAGGTCCAGAACTTTCCATAGTGGAGATTCTACTTTTCCTCTTGATTAGAAGCATAGTAATCAACTCATCACTACAGCTTTGTGTGAAGATTGTTTGGCACAGTATGAAAAAAAATCAGGGGCTGGAAAGATAGTACAAGGGTTAAGATACTCGCCTTGCATATGGGGGACCCAGTTTTGATACCCCACACCACATCCCTCCAGGAGTTATCCCTGAGTACAGAACCAGGAGTAAGCACTGAGGATTACCAGGAGTGGATTCCAAAATCAAAATAAAATTTAAAAAAATCGAAGAGTGTTCTAAAGAGCAATATAATCATATATAATCATCTAGGCAAAATCAACATCAACTGAAGATTACACAGTTAAGATACAATAAATCCGTCCTATGCAGTAAGACTTATGTGATTTGGTTTAGCTCAAGAAGTTTTTTGTGGCAGACTAAAGAGGGCTAGAAAGAAATCTTATTCACAGGTTTTCATGCAGCTGAACTTGACATTGTTCAGCAGCTCCATCAACATCAGGAGATAGTTGTTCAGTCAACCATCATGTTAAACAATGATTCCAAAATGAAGTCAAACCTAATAAAATTAGGAGATTGCCTTCCACATATTATAAGTTGGAGGCTTTTTCTTTGCTGGACTATTTGAACAACTTTCCACTTGAGTGTTTAGAGCATTCCCTTTAAGGCGGTGACATCAACTCTTTCAGTGCCAGAAGGGACTCCTAAGCGCAGGTGAATTTTTTGTTCCTGATTCATTCCTAGTCTTCTGTTCTCTTCCTTCTGTTGTACCTGATGAAACTCCATCTTACGCAAGACATGTTCCCACCATTGTTCTGGGGTGATGGTTCATAACCAGAGAAATCCAACCTGGCCTAGGTATTAGAAAGAAATGTGATTTTATTCTTCACATCCTGTCTGTGCATTTACATATTATATATGGATGTACACTTTTGCCTTCCACGAAACACTAAACTCCCTGAGGGTAAATTATTTTCCTTCTAACACACAGGATTAGAGGGATGAACGTGCACCTCTGGTAAATTGCCATTCCTCATAATCAAGCCACTCTGCTTTCTTGAAAATTGATTCTAGAGCTGCAAGATTTTGATTTTATTCTTGAAAAGATATATAATCATTTGAAAGTTTGTCAAGGACTGAAAGGTAGTATATTTTGACACACCAAATCCAGTAACTAATCTGATTTCTAATAAACAATCAGCAATTCACTAACATGTCATCAGCACTTGGGGAACTCAGGAGAGGGATGAGTTGCCCAGGGACGTTAATGAATACACTAAAAATCATTAGCTGATCAATACTTCTGAGTTATTTTCATTGAGCTGATGGGTCTGATACATTAAAGCTGACATTCTACATTTGTCAAGATCACAGTGCAGTTTTTAAGAGTGGAACAGGCTGCTAAAAATATTCCCTGGAAGACAATCTGAGCAACACAACTTCCTTACCCTAGCTGCAGGCCAAATCCCCGATCCTCGGCCTGAGAGTCATGCTCCTGTGGTCTCCCTGCATTCAGAAATTCGCAAAACAGCACACGGCATAGGCAGATGCACCCCTTTAAAGGCCATTTTTCCTCTTGAAAAGAACATGGAACCCTCAAAAGAGAAGGAGGGAAATGCCTGTGAGCTAATGGGGCAGGTGACACAGAAGACGGGCTGTGAGGACTTCCTCAGAATGGCTTCATCAGAGTCACAGTATCTAGCAACCCTTAGTGAACATCAGAGTGCCTTAGAGAAAAGGGGCCAGTTGTGGATAGATCTCACCCTCGCTTGCAGAGGATGGAGGAAAGCATGTAAGAGGCTGCTGACTGAGGAGGTCATTGTGCTTGCTAACACAGTTGCAACATGCAAGTCAGTATGTGCAACTGGCAGCCACAGTATATGTGTGTGTATAAATAAAACCATATACAACTATCGCAGTTGTTTGTGTCTGTAGATAAAACCATAACCTATTACAGTTGTTTGTGTATATTGGTAAAACCATACACAGCTATTTGTTATTTCCATGAGGATGCGAATACATGCAGAGTTGTATACGACCACCCAGGAACAGTTACCACTGACAGGAAAATCGGAGTCTACCATGATGTGTGTACAATTGTATGTGTACAAATGTACACAAGTCTCCAAGAACAGTCACCACAAGCAGGATAATTGGAGGCCACCACTATATGTGGATATGCCTGTGTGCCTACAAGCACACTCCGCTGGCCTAGAGCAGTAATCCCTGGGAGGCTGGAAGCCACTGTGCATTGTGAGTGCCGAAGGTCTTCTTGACTGTGACATAGGCCTGACTCTCCATCACAGTCTAGTTCTGAAGTTAGGGAGAAGATCCGTTTTTACTGTGTGAAACTTCATGAGGGCGCAGGAACGTGGCCCTTCCTGATGGCCCACCACTGCATTCCTCCTCCTTTCTGGAGAGGTGAATTTCTTGAAGCACACAGATGTTGGAGAGGTTCCCATTTGTCTTAGGTTGTGACCCCACCCCAGACTCTGTTATAGCCCCAGTGTGTTGGGCTGTGGTCCTAACCTTTGCACCTAGGCCACCACCTACCCCCAGTACTGTTGTCCCTGCAGACAGATGGATCCTTCCTCTGTTCCTCTAGTCCCCAGAGGCAGAGACCAGATCACTCCTTAACTGTTGTCTCCAACCCATCCAAAGTTGAATTCCCAATTTTAAAGGAGCAGCAGGAGAAATTATATTTGTCATCAATTTCTCTTTGGGGTTACTGCGCAGAAAAGTGCAGGCAAGCTGCTGCTTTGATGGCTCACTCCTCCCTGTCCCTTTTTGTTCTTTATCTATTTGAAGTGACAGTGATCAGAGCCGCAGCAGGACAGGGGCTCTCTGGAGAAATCACCTTCCCCGCCTATTGACAGATTCCCTCTGTTCTGCACCAGCCAGGGCCGCGGCCCCAGCACAAGCACCCAGGTCTTGGAAGGAGCCACCAATTACACCTCTTGAGCCGCTCAAATCTGAAGCCACTTTGGAGTGTCTGTTCTGATTAGGCAGGATGAGAGGCAGCGCATCCCTCGACACACCCTGCTCCCTGGTCTCAATTTTCTCTCTCTTGCCTCCACCAGGTGCGAGAGGTGTGAGCGGAGCTTCACACAGGCCACCCAGCTGAGCCGACACCAGCGGATGCCCAATGAGTGCAAGCCAATCACTGAGAGCCCCGAATCAATCGAAGTGGATTAACGGATTGACTGGTTGGAATTAAACTGCAAGGAAAAGTCATGATTAAATGTCACGGACACTTAAGCAAAACCAAAGATTTCCTCTGAGCAACTCTCAATCAGTCCCAGAAAACCAAAAGCAGTAATAAAATAAGTAAGATGTTAGGGGATATTGATCCCGTGGTGGAAGTCAGACCAGGAAAGAGATTATTTATTTATGACTAGGGATGAGACTGATTTCAGCGGACAGCTAACCTGGAATGGCTAACACTTCCAGTGCCACCATGCATTTGCTTTGTTTCTAAAAAGCTTTTTAAAAAACAAACAAACAAAAACCTGTTATTTAATACCAAAGGGAGGATTATGTGGGCTCCTCTGCCCACCGTTGGGACTGAGAATGCACAGCAACTTGTTTCTCGTGGCACCTTTTTTGAGTAGCATGATTTGAAGGGACCCCAATGTACAGCCCCGCTTCCTGCTGTTTTGGTTCAGCTTGGTCTAACTTGGCGGCCTGAAAGGGACCTGGGAAGTGAGAGCCTTCGAGACCAGCTTAGTTCTCAGCCCCAAGGGCTTCCATTCCTGGGTGTTTTCCACCTCACTTCTCACACATTTTTTCACAAGGCTCCTTCCGCTCAGCAGCCCAGACCTGATGCATAAGAACATGGAAGAAGAAGAAGAAGAGAGGGAAGAAGAAAGGGAAGAAGGCAAAAAAGGAGGAGGAGATTAAAATGGTTTCAAGGTCTAAATCTAAGGAAGGGAAGGTGGGGGATGTGGACTAAACCTTTTACAATGTACAGAGCTTCATAATACAGTATATTGTTCCAAAGCAGCTAGTGGAGAAAAGTTTTGTTTCCAGTAACATTTAGCTTTAAAAAAAAAGTACAAAAATAAAGTTCTTCAGTACAAGGCTGACTATATAGTGTATTAGACTGCAAGTAATTTTTCTGGTGTCGGCAAATATGTTGACAATGATAGCAAAAACTGGGCCAAGTGTCATGACTGAGGGGTTCTTTGAGGGACATTTCCATCTTCTTCATACAGTGAGGCCTAGCAAGGCCTTTTATTCATTTCTGATGTGGGGGATGAATTCATGCAGAAAAAGATACCCATAGTCCAGACATGGATAAGCCACAGAGAGTATTTATAGGTAAAATCAGCTGCCCAGAAAAGATCCCTTGTTCCTGGATAGAAGATGATCGTCTTTTAGCCATCCTGACAACCAAGAACTCGGGATGGAACTAAATACCGAAGGCAAGGATACAGGCGACATGCATGTGACCTGTTGTCATTTGTTTTAATTCTTAGAAAACCTTCCTTGACTTCTAATTTGTTTTCTTCATCCTTTAGCTTTCAGCTGTTGCATTTAAGATGGACTAAAACTGGGCCACGCCAGTTGTAGCTTTACTTCTCTCTCAGAATAATCTTTAAGATTATAGACCTCTAAAAGGAATGTGGCAGATTCTAATTTAGGTGGTTAATTGCAAGTCACTCACCTCAAGTTGTTTCCACTCCCCTCCCCTTTTCTTATTGTTCCTTGTTAAAGTGTGAGCAGTCTGTGCAGTGTGGCTGGTTGAAAGCATTCTTTTGGATAAAAGTACAGTGTATTCTCCCTGTGTAGATCCTTGCCCAAAAGGCTGGAGACATTTTCCAATTATGCAGGCCACAGGGAAGGGTAGAAAGGGGTGTGTAGTCATATTATTCCCAAACTGGAAGAAAGTAGCACATGGGCTACCTGGAGGAGCAAGCTGATTCGTGCATATGGTTGGAAGTTTAGAAAATGACACTAAGGGACTCACACATATATTTCTGATATTTATAGTTCTCATATTCATTACTTTTGAGAGGAAATATCTTATCCATTTGCCCTACTTCTCAATAGCATGCCCCACCCCCCATTTTGTGATTTCCCCACACAGGAGAGGGAGCTGTGTTCCCTTGCCATTTCCCTAGAAGAGCTGTCCTGTCTGCAGTTGTCCTCACATGGCCTGACCAGCTGGTCTCAAACCTCTGCACGAATCAGGCCTTTTCATGCATATTAGCATGGAACCCTGAAGCAGCCCAGAGACTGGGCTCCAAAGGTTTTTAATAACAGTAGACACTGGAGTGGGGGGGAATTCTTCCAACCTCCCAACAATTGCTTTAACATATTTTCTGTTTAAAATGGGCAAATGAGCTCTTAGAACCTTACAAGCAGGTGTTGGGAAAACTGCCTCCCTCCCTTATAAACACCTGCCATTGTGAAGTCCAGTGCAGAGAGAATGAGGTAGCTCCTTTCTCTTTAATCACTGATGGAAAGGTAGATTCAGATTAAAGGATTTCAGAAGAAAAGAAAGAACTTAGATTAAATCTGGCCCTTGAGACAGTCCCTCTGAGTCCTTTTGTATCCACAAGACTATTTGTTTGTTTAATTTCAGGTAGAAACTCCTAGCATGTGCTTGTTTTTCTAAAAGTTTAAGCCTAAGGGTGTGACACATTAAACTTGAGTTGCAGGAAGATAAGGGATGGGACACAAGGTATATATTTTTAGAAAAATTTTAGTAACCACAAGGGAAACTGAATATTTTCCCTAAGATATGTGCATGAATTCCTTCTGAGATCCATTTTTTATTTGCGTTGTCTTTGTCTTTAGAAAGGATTTCCCCTCACCCCAGAGAAGCTGCTTTTATAGTCATTGTATGCAAAACTAAAACTGTAAAACTTTATCGTGTATAATTTATAAATATGATTAAATTAGTAAATATTTATTGAATGTTCTGTAGCCTTATGGGGGTTGGGGAGGGTGGAGAGGGTTTTTTTTCCCACAACTGAAAAAAGGGTAATGTGTCTCTCATGGGGTTTACAATTGTACTTTGGAAAACTCATTCTAGCCTCAGTCTACAAAAACTTACAAACATTAACCAGTTCATCAAATGTTTTCATTAGTTGATTGGTTCATAGTCTCATTCATTCATTCAAATAATATGAAGATCCTATTGTAGTTGTTTACCATAGGCAGCATTATTTAAGTGACTAAGAAAAAACTTGTAAGATCTTGTTTCCTTGGAAGTGGCTGGCTGTAGCACTGGGTCTTAACTCTGAGCTACGACCCTTTATGGGGTTGTATTACTGAAGTGGGGAAGGGCTGCAAAAAAAAGTTGGCAACAGTAAACGATTTTTGAACAAGCAGTGATCAGACATGATCTCAGAATCACTGCAAAATATATCTGCAATGTCTCTGGCAACACCTGCCCCCAGTTGCATTTCTTGGGTGAAAACCATTACGAGGGGAAAGCGCTTAGAAGCCCTGCTTTGGGTCATTCCTTAGGAAGTTCCAAAGCTTGTTCTGCAGCTGAAAACCTAATGGATGTTAGATATCAGCTCAGCTGCAGACCAGAAGGTAGTAAATTTTAAAGGCCAGGTATACAACTTGACTGTCTCTGGTTGACTATGTGTGCTGCACTTTTTTTTTTTAAGGAACTGTAGGAAGAGACCAGGGCTGGAGTCAGGTCCTAATCTCTCTTGATAAAGCAACAAATGGGACAAGACCGGAGGACTGGGAGGGAGCTCTGCTGGATTTTCCTGGGTCTGAGGGTTCTAGCTAGGGCTCACCTTAGCCATGCAATCTTGTGTCGACTGCACTGGGACAAAATGGCACCCAGGAGCTGCCAAGAGCAAAGTTACTTCAGGTTTCCAGATACCCATTGCTTGGGTAAGTCACTTTTTGCAAAAAAAAAAAAAAAAGTAGTACTGTATTGCTTGATCATTAAAAGTAACATCATCACTATATTTGTCTTGTACTAATTAAAAAAAGATTCAAGTGTCTGATGAACTGTAGCAGTAAAAGTAGCATCATAACTATATTTGTACTGTACTAATTTAAAAAAAATTCAAGTGTCTGGTGAATGGTCCCAGTCAGAGCAGGGTGCCTCTCACAAAACCGAGCTTTTCCAGAGCAGTAGGGGTCAGTGGTTCATGCTTAGGAGCAAATTCTTCACCTACTGTTACGACCACATAAGCCCACTGAAACCAGGTCAGGAACAATAGCATAAAGAAACATGTTTTGCAAAGGTAAGTTTCTATTTTTTTTTTTGTTTTGGTGTGAAATTCATTTAATATCCCATAGCTTCTACCAGTCCTGCCATGAAAGCTTGAAAGATAGGAAGACATGGGCTTCTTGAAGATGATAGCAGTACATTCCATAAATGCCATTCATTCGTCAGGATCCAGTCAAGATGAAGAGTCTTGGAGATACCTTACCAAGCTACTCGATATTTGGGTGCTGATCTGCCCAAGAGCTGGAGGTTTCCCCAGTGGGCTGAACAGGCACAAAATAGCAACATGGTGTTCTGGGATGATGCCCAATGTATTTCAGACCTTGTCAAGATGAAATTTTACAAGGCCTGTGATCAGTTGTCAAGTATGACTATCAGAGAACACTTTGCTTGTGGAAACCCTACTACATGTGTAGCCTGTAATCTATGATTCCTTTAACATTGAAAGCATTTCATTAGTTTCTTCTGCTTTTGTTTTTTTGGTGGAGGGAGTACCTCTCAAACAGCATTCAGGGACCGGGAGTTCTTTCTAGCTATTCTGGGCTAACCAGACTATTAGTTCAATGTGTTATTGCTCAGACTCTACAGGGTTACGAATTAACTGGGTCAGCCAACCAATGCTCAAAGGCCTGCAAGGGCCACACTCAGCAGTGCTTGGAGAACTCCAGGGCTGCACTCTCCAGGATTGGGGACATTGTGGTGCTTGGGATGGAACCGTGGTTGGCCACATGCAGGGCAAATAACTTATTGCCGTATTATCTCTTCAGCCCCTTGTTTTTTCTTATAAGTAGCCAATGTTTGATATTTCATCAGATCCAATATGAAAACTGATTTTGAAAACGTAAAATTATGTCATAAAACAGGGCAAAGGCATACCACTTTTTAATTGTCTTCCTTATACACTGAGAAGCAACCACTGTAACTTAAATTAGAATAATCTGTTGAGTTCATTTTAATGGAAGAAGAAAGTGTGAGCATATCCTCAGATGCTGTTGGGGTTGGTAATAGGCAATAATGGTGGTGAATTCAAGTGAGTCATTAGTCTCAGACACTATTCTCAATGCTTAATGCAGGTCATCTGCTTTAATCCTCAGCAGCTCTCACATACACACTCCTGTTTTCCTTTCTTGTGTCTATTTAATCTTCACAGCTGTTTTACTCTTCCTGCAAAATCACATGACAGTAACTTTTAAAGAGGAAAAATGGTTCCTTATCTGTTTTGCTGATAGTAAATGTGGCTGCCCTACGTGAGGACAGGTTAACATGCCTTGAAAGCAGGTGTCATTGTAGTTTGTCATTGTCATTTGTCATACTGAGTTTGTCATCTTCAAACCTATGCTGCTGGATGAGGACTATCAGATACCTCCTTGCTCACAAGCCTTGTTTTTGTTCTTCTAAACATGCTCATGTTTCCTAAGCATACTGAGTGGTGGGGGAGGAATCTTTTCAAATATCTGATACACATTAGGACACATGACAAGGGGAAGGTTGTATTGGACATTGGCCAACAAAGAAAAGCTAGACTTAAGTACTATTGACCAGTGAAAACACTTCCTGGATAGGGCTATAGTTTCTTGCTAGTTCATTCTGTTGCTCTGACCAAGTGCTGAATGAGCGACTTTTCAGACATCACTGGAATCACTCTTGGCATGTTCATTAACAGTATGTGCTCATGTCATTAGCCTGTTATGCCAAAAAACAACAAGAGTGGTCATAGGTTTGCTTTGTGAGTGTCACCAGTCATGTCCTGACCAGTATGAGATACTCGGTGCAGTCTAAAATGTCAGTTTCACAAAGCATCACTTTGTGAGCTGACCTATTTTGCAGATGAACTCGTTACCGGGGATAACCATAGCATATGCTGCTTGTCTCCAGATCCAGTCTCACAGGCACTTCTGTTTGTCAAGATGATGAGCCTGGCCCCCTCCCCTCCCTGCCCCAGCCCAGTTAGTCAAACATGGTAGACTCCAGCTGGTATTTCCTGTTTTCTGCCTTGCAAAATATTCCCCAAAGCTTGGCGCCATCACTCCTGACTAAAAAAAATAAAAGAATATGGAAAAGATTTCAACAGTTTGGAGATAGATTTTTTGGGCACAACTCTTTCTGGATCAGAAGAATCTAGAAACAGTAGGTGAGCAGTGCACGTGTCTGTTGAACTGCCATTTCAGACCCTCTGTCCACCGGCTCATGGTCCCCCACCAGATTCTCACTTGAGCATTTTCAAGTGGTAAGAAAACCAATCCCTGTAAACTTAGTTTATCTGAAGTTTCTCTGAACTAGCTAGTAAACATACTCAAGTTTCTCTCAACTTGGAGAGAATGGAGGGAAAAAGAAAAGAGGCAGAATTTTTCTGGAAAGTTATGAGTAGTCAGTAAGAAGGTCTTGCCCTGGTATTATATACCATCCAAGGCAGTGACTCAAATATTGAGGAAAACATTGACTCAGAGCCACAAAAATTATTTTGGAAAGCAAATGTCTTCAAATGAATTCATTTATTTGTATCAAGAAATGAAGGCAACTGGCTTTGTGGCATACCTGGATAGAAGTATGATTTATTTAGATGCTATCAAGACAGTGTGAATTTCCTATCGGTAGTTTTATTGTGATTCTGAAAGCTCCCCATTGTTGAAGAAAAACCCATTTCTAACTTCCCACCCAATAAAATGACTAGGTTCAGTGCTCAATTTCAACTCTCTTTGGAAATTTTTTAACAGACTAGAGTAAGCATTAAAGTTCCCAACAAGTATTGGTAGGGGTTCTTGCTCTAAATGCTGCTGATAGGACAAGATTTGTCACTTAGGTCAGGGCTGGGGCTCAAGTGGTGAAGTGGTCAAGCAGATGTAAAGCCTTCAGTGTGGCCCCCAGTGCCTCTGGACCCTAGCACTACTGGGAGTTCCCTGCACAACAATAAAAATTGCATCCTACAATTAGAATCTATGCAGTTTGCTTGTTTTAACTTTAACAAAAGCTTCTTTTAGGCACAGAGAACCAATGAGAACATGTGTGCAACTGTACTTAAGATAAAAATCAGCCAGTATTACATTGTACTTAAATGAAAAACAGACATGCATATAGGGGTCATTGACCAAGAAATGTAAATCTGTTTCATTGATAAAACATTCCTATGGTGATTTGGTCTCTCTTTGGGTTCTATCTTTCCCATTGCCCAAGTGCAAACTCTTCAGTTCTTAGGTAGTAAACAGGCAGCACCCTTCTCTCGGGAAAACATGAGCTAGAAAACAGAACGAGAAAGCTTTCAGAAATAGCCAACATAGGTAGTTAAAATCAGCCCCGTGGTTCATTCAGATATATTTGAGATTGCTCTTTTCCTCCTGTCCTCACATCCTCATTTGCTAAACCAACAGGGCGGGAGCAGGCATTTCAGGGAAATTTACATGCAGGAGCCCAACCATAATTTCTGGAGTAGGGGTAGACTTGGTATCTGATATTTCACATCTGTAAAAGCAGAAAGCTCTTGGTATGAGAGTAGCCTGGCTCCAGGACCCAGTCTGTGTTTCTAGGGCTAGGAGACTCTCCCAGCAGAAAGCCAGTGTCACCTGTTTGATTGCTCTCTCGTTCTGTTCAGAGATCTGATTTTACTCTAAGCTTCAAGAATCTGTAAGGAGAACATTAAGGCTGGAGCAGATCAAGAGATGGAGATACTGTAAGAGATAAAGGCAGAAGGGAAAGTAACGTAGGTACATAGAGCCTTGAGGGGCACTGTGAGAACTGGCTAAGGTGATGAAAGCTGGCCCAAAGCAGATGTGACTGGTGAGGAGCATGCTGACTACTTGATTGAGAATAGATGAGAAGGGGCATGAGCTGAGGATTGACTGAGAGGGAGATGGGTAGGAGACTATCTCAATACAGGTGAGAAATGATGCTGTGTCTTGCTCAGATGGTAGAGGTGAAGGCAACAAGATATAGGTAAGTTTAGAACCTATGTTGTAAAGTGTGATGTTAGAGAAGTTCAAGGATGATTCCAATGTTTTGTGCTTAAGCACATAGAAGATAAAGTCTTTTGGTGTCAGGGTCCCCCTCTATTATTGGGTTGCTTTTCTTTCCTATGAGCATCTGGAGTATTCCCTTAGAATGACCACACAGGCAAAGTAGCACCTTGGCTAGGTGTCTTGTGAGGCCAGACACAGCTTTTGTGCCAACCCTCAGATATTTCTCTGCCCAGGAATGGCATGTGTCAGTGTTGCTTGAGTAAAGAGGTCGTGAGACGTCATCCAAAATAGTGTGTTCACCCTCCGGTCCCCCATCCCTTCTCTCTACTCCCTCAGATCCATCCATCCCCTTCCTTTCTCCCTCTCTCCTTTCTATCTCTCCTTTCTTGATAACATGATTACAAATAGAGTCAAAGTTTATGGTATTGTTGTACAAAGTTACTGAATTACACTACCTTCAAAATGATCATGAATATCCACCCCTGTCCTTATGTCACCTCTAGTCTGATCTTCACTCCTCCAACCCACCACACATACTCTTCCCCCACCCTCCCTACCCCGCCAACCCGTTTGTTCATCAGGTTTGTAACCAAGGCCACAGTTTGTCATTGTTCCATGTGTCACTGTGGAGGTTCTTGAAGGAAAAGCTCTTCTGGAAATTCACACGAGTCTGAGATGTGAATGAAAATGAACAGAGACAGGGGTTTGGATTCTCTTCTGAACAGCCACCACCAAGGGTTGTTGATGTGGGTTCATTTGGGATATCTGCCACCAACATTGATGGCGACTCAGTGACAAATTCCTCAGGATATTTGTGCCATGTTCAAATCAAAGAATTTTGGTGGTTTTTCATTTTTATATATTTTTGGGTATTATTGAATGTTCCTTGGTTTTGTAAGGTTTATACATGGGAAGACGTTTCCAAAGGTCAAAAACAAACTTATGGTTCATAGCATTGAGAGAACCTGTGGACAGTCTTCCCTTTCTGGGGTGATGGGATTCTTTGTTTTTTTCTGGAGGTGTTCTTTGGGTTACACCTGGTGATGCTCAGGGGTTACTCCTGCCTCTGCACTCGGGAATTACTCCTGGAGGTGCTAAGTGGACCATGTGGGATGCCGGAGATCAAACCCAGGTCAGGCATGTGCAAGACAACTGCCCTACCCACTATATTATTGCTCCAGCCTCAAGATAAGATTATTTATTCACTTATTTATTTATTGACTTATTCATTCGTTTGTTTGTTTGTTTAGGTTTGCTGAATCACTGTGAGATGCAGAGTTACTTTTAACACTTTTCATCATCTGGTTTCAGACATACAGTGTTGCAACACCCAACCCCCCACCAGTGTACATTTCCCATCATCAGTGTCCCCAGTTACCCTCCCGCCACTGTTCCCCCAGTCTGTCTCTCTGGAGGCCTCTCTCTCTGTCTCTCTCGCTCTCACCTCTCTCTCGCTCTCACTCTCACTCTCTCTCGCTCTCTCTGTCATTTTAGCCATTATGGTTTGCAATACAGATACTGAGGGGGTTATCATGTGTATTCCTTTAATCTGTTTTCAGCATGCATTTCTTATCTAAAGTAATCATTTCTAACTATCTTTGTCATCGTGATCCTTCTCTATCCCAACTGCCTTCTCTCCCAGCATTCGAGGCAGGCTTCCAACCATGGACAAACCCTCCTGTCCTTGGGTATGAGTCTCATATTTTGATTATCATTGTCTCACAAAATAGCTCAATCATTCTATGCCTATCCCTCTCTTCCTGACTCATTTCACCTAACATAATGCTTTCCATGTCCCGGGATAGGATTCTTTGAGAATATGACTGTTCCATAGGAAAACTTGCAAAAATGCATTACATTTACATTGAATTCAGCAATCCAGCCCAGGTATGCTGAACCAGAGACTCTCAGACATGGGGCAGAGCTGCTACTTGCTCTCCCTGTGCCCAGCCGCTCAGGGAGGCACCTGGGAGGCATGGTGGGTTCTAGCCCTGGCCTGCATGCCACCCCAGCAGAGCCTCACAACAAGCCAGACGACACCCCCTACTCCATGGGGCCCACCATTTTCCACATCCGGTTTCCCTCTTGTCACAGCTCCACCCAGCAGACCAGACTATCACAGCCCGGATCATCGACACCCACCCTGCAGCAGTTTTTTTTTTTTTTTTTTGCAATCCAGCCCAGGTATGCTGTACCAGAGACTCTCAGACATGGGGCGGAGCTGCTACTTGCTCTCCCTGTGCCCAGCCGCTCAGGAGGTGCCTGGGAGGCATGGTGTGTTCTAGCCCTGGCCGGCATGCCACCCCAGTAGAGCCTCACAACAAGCCAGATGACACCCTCTACTCCATGGGGCTCGCCATTTTCCACATCTGGACTTCCCTCTTATCACAACTCCACCCAGCAGACCAGACTATCACAGCCCGGATCATCAACACCCATCCTGCAGCAGTTTTTTTTGCAATCCAGCCCAGGTGTGCTGAACCAGAGACTCTCAGACATGGGGCAGAGCTGCTACTTGCTCTCTCTGTGCCCAGCCACTCAGGAGGCGCCTGGGAGGCATGGCGGGTTCTAGCCCCTGGCGGCATGCCACCCCAGTAGAGCCTCACAACAAGCCAGACGACACCCCCTACTCCATGGGGGCCGCTATTTTCCACATCCAGACTTCCCTCTCATCACAACTCCACCCAGCCGACCAGACTATCACAGCCCAGCTTGCGCAGCCGCTAGCGGCCATGCGGTTCATCAATAAATGCTTTATTTAGAGGTGACTACAACAGTATGCCACCCATATGGCAAGCCTGGCAAGCTGCTCATGTAGTATTTGATATGCCAAATACCAGTAACATTTACATTAGGTCATTCCCATGACCTAATATAATGGTTTGAGGCTCTTTATGTTCCTGGAGCAAGTGGATGCCTTTGGGTTCTACTAGCATGCGACAGGACATATGGATATATTACTGGTGCCCGCTCTAGCAAATAGATGATTAACGGGAAGATAGTGATAGTGATACATTGAATTTCAGGAGCAGATCTCAAATTAAGATCCTCTGGCTCTAAGAATCTTGCATTTGGAAGAACACCTTCCAGCCATCAAAATACTGAGAACCCCTGGTAGTTGGGCTAGAGAGATAGTACAGAGAGCAGGGTGCTTGCCTTATACACAGGTTCAATCACCAGCATCCCTTATGATCCACTGTACATGTCCAGGAGTAATTCCTAAGCATAAATCCAGGAGTAAGTGCTGAGCATTGCTGAGTATGCTCCACTCACCTAAATAAAATGACTCTCAGTAGACAATAAATATCTGTCTCTTCTTCCTTCTCTACATGAAGATTCTGAGTCACGAGAAAGAGAAAGAAAGGTGGGGTGTCAATCTCTAACTGATGCTATAGGATAAGCACCTGTTCCTAGGGACTTCTCACCCTTGTCCCATGCTCCGAATTTTTTTCATATGGTACAAAGTCCATAGAGAACCAGAAAGAAAGTCAAGTTAAAGCAATAGGGTGGGCTGCTTTTATCATTTTAAAGAACCAGGCGGAGATTTTCCTTGCCTATTATCATCCTTGCTTATTCTCTTCTCCTATTTCCAAGGAAATAGCAAATTTGCGCTGAGCGTGGTGGCGCACACCCGTAGTCCCAGCTGCTTGGGAGGCTTAGGCTGGAGGATCGCTTGAGTACAGGAGTTTTGGGCTGTAGTGTGTTATGCCGATCGGGTGTCTGTACTAAGTTTGGCATCAATATGGTGACCCTCTGGGAGCGGAGGACCACCAGGTTGCCAAAGAAATAACAAATTTGTGTATATATAAATTAGGCACAATTCTAAGTGACTACTAACTACCCCAGTAATAAGAAATGCCTACATTTGGTATCATTGGACCTGGTAAAGCAACATTTAGTCATAAGCATTCTCCCTCCTTTTCCCTCTGTCTTCCTCCCTCTTCCTTTCCTTTTAGTTGCTGCTGCATTAACTAGGGCTGTGCATGCTAGATTGCAGTGCTTCTACACTGCTTATCAGGGAGACTTTTTCCTATATAATTGGGGTGGGGTCTCCTCAGAAATGCTTGAGGTCAGGGGGCCATTCCTGGTACTGCGTGGCCTGGTTGTGCAGGATTGCTGCCTTGATTCTTGGACCTGGTAATGCTGCTCAGGCCAAGCTGTGCTAGGAGTTACCAGGACTACCCCAGCAGAGTTCAGGACTCCATGATGTGCTGGAGATTGACCTTAGAACCTCTCACATGCAACAGGTGCTCTGCCCTTTGAACTTTCTCCCAGATCCCTTTTATATTTTTTAGAGTCCCTTAATTCCTACATTTTAGTGAATGACAATGGCAATAGGTATTTATGACTGCATTCACTTTAGATACAAACCCAGGAGCTGAGGAGAATATTTTGTTATAAATTACAGCAGTGTGGCAGACAAGTTGAAACTCTGAATTTCAGTGTCAGAGTTAAAAACACGTGGTTCGCTAATTCCCTCTGGTTAGTCAGGCTAGAAAAGGTACGGCTTCCTGTTCTGTTGTTGCACTGTTTGGTGATTTTGAAATGTATCCAATAACACATCACTGATATTTTCCTTCAACAAATGGTATAAAAAGGATCAAATATCCAAAAAAGCTCTTGGAAGTTTGACACTTGCATTCCAGTTTTGTCATTTTAAGAAATAACAGGTTTTGATGCAAAACCACGATATCTTCGAAATCAAAAGGACCTCAAACTGAAGAGAATGGTAAAATCCATTCATGGAAATGAACCCACGAAGTTTAGGTGCATTAAATATGCATCTTTAAGAAAGTGCATACATGGATCTCGGAGAAACTTCTTGAACCATGGTGTCTCTTATTTCATGGGTCTGGATTTGTTCCTTTTGACCTGTGAGCTCATAGCTTGGGTCATTAAGAAGTTTTCAAATATAGCTGTCTTGGACTTGATGGCAGCAGAGAATGGGAGAAGTGACTGGGTCTGTTGTGAGCACAGCCCTGGAAAGTTTAGGCATCTTTTAACTTCACCCTCATTTATGTACTGGGACCTATTCCATGACTACCAGGTGTCTTGTCCAATAGCAGAGAGAATGTCAATGAGCATCTGTTTTACTAAGTCATTCACTGAATCAAGACAAGTATTCATGTAGCAGGTGTGCATGCCAGGCATTGTTCTAAATATTTTGCATTATTAGTTCTTGATTTGCTGAGCACTTTAAAACTAGGTACCCTTAGGAGGCTTATTTTAAGCATGATAAAATGGAGGCATAAGGAAGCTAAGTACCTTGCTTCATGTCACACTGTGAATAAGTGGCAGTATTGGGATGTCGACTTAGGCTTTCTGCCTCTGGAATCCCTGTTCTTACATGACAGTCATTGCTTCTCTACTCCCCATTTCATTGATACCAGGTGACATCCACAGTGCCGTTTGACAAGGTTACTTCTCCAAGGCTTACTCTGCATACTTTCCAGACAGCATCTCAGACACTCAATAGACAGCTGTCAGTGAAAGCTGGTTGGCAGAGGTGGCGCTTTGTTTTGCAAAGAGGGGCCACTTTATTTATTTTTATTTTTTAATTAATATTTTATTACACCACCGTGAGATATACAATTACAAAGATGTTCATGTTTGAGTTTTGGTCACACAGTGTTCCAGCACCCCTCCCTCCACCAGTGCCCATTTCCCACCCCAATGTCCCCACTTCCCTCCTCCCTCCCTAGCCTGCCTCTATGGCAAGTTCTTTTATCTCTTCTCTCTCTCTCTCTCTCTCTCTCTCTCTCTCTCTCTTCCTTTTCTTACACTTTGTGGATTGCATTATGTACATTTAGAGGTTATCATGTGTATCTTTTTGCCTATATTCAATGCTCCGTTCTTGGTTGGTGTTATCATTTTCGATGATTATTAGCACATTGTTTCCTTCTCTGTCTTACCTAACCTCTGATTCCCACACGTTTGTGGTATACCAGGTTTTGAGATATTGAGTGGGCACTTTGTGCCTGCCTTCCATGGGGATCGGGCCATATCCAGCTGTGGAGTCCGGACCTTGAGAATGAATATGGTTGTTTGCGTGAGGTTTTTTGGCCTCTGAGAGTCTGTAGGGGAGCAGGCAAGAACCAAAACCTGCCCCCCTTTCAAGACACCTGATCAGCCTAGCACAGGGGCGGGCAGGCAGAAACTGTGCCCTGTGCCTGAGTACCTGGTATTTGGCGGAGAGCCTTAGCAGCAGTTCAGGGTGGGGCCACCAGGTCTTTATGGAGGCGGCCAAAGTGGGGGAGGCAGCCGAAATGGGGAGACAGCTCCAGCGTCAGCTCCAGAGGGGCCACTTTAAATTATGCCTCACTACTTAGGGTCTCTCCTATGTCTTTTTTTTTTTTTGCTTTTTTTTGGGGGGTCACAGCCACGACGCTCAGAGGTTACTCCTGGCTCTTTGCTCAGGAATTACTCCTGGCGGAGCTCTGGGGACCATATGGGATGCCGGGTCGAACCCGGGTTGTACCCCTTGCAAGGAAAACGCCCTACCCGCTGTGCTATTGCTCTGGCCCCAGTCTCTCCTATGTCTTAGCAGCATCTCCTGTGAATTTTGTACTGGAGATCATTCAGAGATGGCTCAGTGGTAATGTGAGAATGTGAGTATATCATGAGTTTGATTCCCTGCTTAGTCGCACATGCACAAAGCAAAATCCCAGGAATAGAATTTTTTAAAAGTGTGATCTTCAGTGCACCATAACTAAAGTGTATGAGCACTGCAACTGAGCATGTTCCCCCAGCATCCACAACAGTATTTGTACAGCTTTCGGTCTTCCAAAAACCACACCAAAAGAGGGAAGGAGAGGGGGACTAAAAGAGGAGAGGACTTGAACTCTATAGCAAAGTTATCTAATAGTATCCTAGAGAGGAAGATAAATAGATGGGTGATTCCTATTAAGTCAAATATTTAGATGTCACGCACTTGATTCACATTAATTGCTCATTTATATTTTATATTTACTCTTGAGTCCTGATTTAGATTAATGAGATTTTGTTTGTAAATTTTTATTATGTCTTTTGCACAGCACTCAACTATTATAAAATTTTGTTTGTACATGCATGTATTGGTGAGCAGGAATAGAAGCCTGAGCACTTGAGAGGCAACATTTGGGCTCTCAAACCAGAGGCTGAAAAACTGGCACTTAAGAATTATGAGCCAATGAACTAAAATCCTAAAGTGACTGACTCCATTTTCTCATCTACAAAGAGGGACAGTAATAATAATAATAATAATAATAATAATAATAATAATAAAATCATCATCACTGTATCACTGTCTTCCCATTCATCATCTATTTGCTCGAGCGGGCACCAGTAGCATCTCCATATGACCTGTCTCATGCAGAGCCCAAGGGCACCTGCTTGCTCCAGGAACATAAAGAGCCTCAAACCATTCCATCAGGTCATGGGAATGAGGTCTATAATTGCTACTGGTATCTGGCATATCAAATACGACATGGCTAGCTTGCCAGGCTCTGCCGTGTGTGTAGCATACACTTGTAGTCATCTCAAAATCCAGCATTTATTGATGAACCACGTGGCCTCAAGCAGCAGCGAGAGCCAGGCTATGATAGGCTGGTCTGCTGGGTGGAGTTCTGACGAGGGGGGAGTCCGGGTGTGGAAAATGGAGGCCCTCATGGAGTGGGGGATCGTCTGGCTTGTGGTGGGCTCTGCTGGGGTGGCAGGTCAGGGCTAGAACCTGCTATCCCTCCCGGGTGCCTTATGAGTGGCTGGGCACAGGGAGAGCCAGTAGCAGCTCTGCCCCATGTCTGTCTCTGGATCAGCATACATGGGCCGGATTACAAAAGACTGCAGCAGGGTGGATCTTGATGAGCCAGGCTGTGATAGGCTGGTCTGCTGGGTGGAGTTCTGACGAGGGGGAAGTCCAGGTGTGGAAAATGGAGGCCCCTCATGGAGTGGGGGGGTCGTCTGGCTTGTTGTGAGGCTCTGCTGGGGTGGCAGGCCAGGGATAGACCCTGCCATCCCTCCCGGGCGCCTTATGAGCGGCTGGGCACAGGGAGAGCCAGTAGCAGCTCTGCCCCATGTCTGTCATTTTTTATATTATTAAAATAATAATTAATAGTAATAGTAATAATAATAATACCTTCTGGTAGCCAGTCTAAGTAGTGAATGTGTTTATGTGAAACAATGACTTAGAATTGCCAGTTAACATAAAAATAAGAGAAGCTGAAAAATACAAAGTATTATAAATAATGCCATTATACTGATGAACTGTGCTATTACTGAAAGTAAACTATAAACAATCTTACTATTATAATCCTAAAAGGGCATGTGTAACTTTTTTTGTGTGCTGGGTTAGGAGGTGGAAATCTCCCAGTGGTGCTCAGGAGACCTGTGATTCTCGGCCAATGAGGAAGGGGATTTAATGCAAGGGCCCAGGGATGAAGTGCTGCTCAGACCCTGCAGTGCCATGGATTACCTGATTCACCTTAGTGGTGCCTAGGGACTATCTGGTGGAGCACAGATAGTGGTGCCAGGGATCAAACAGGGTTCAGCTGCATGAAAAGCGTATACTATATACCAACCTCCAACCTTAGCCTCTGTACTCTCTCTCCAGTCCTTAATAATAATGTGTAATTGAGTACAGATTGAGATTTTTGCAAATACCGTGAATGAACTTGCACTGTGACTTTCTCTGCAGCTAAACAAAGTCGTCATCTCACATTTTTTTAAAATCAGTAAGTTACCAAGAGACCACACTGCCACATAACCAAGTACCTTGAAGATTTAGTGATTTGAATTGGCTTTTTATAAAAACAATTCTCAATTGTATGGATAAAAACTTTGGGGCAGGGCTCAGCTGTATGGTTCTCACTAGGTTCCAGTAAGCTTGCTAAAGGGATTGGGTTATCCAATGGCTAGAATCCAAAGGGCAGGAACATATAAAAGATGACTTGGGGTAGGGTTAGAAATTGATTGGCTGTCAGCTGGGAACTCAATGTGGCTGCTGATTGGAGAGCCTGGGCATGGCATTCTAGTGTAGCAGACTTAGGGGAATTTGTTGTTACTTGGTGGTTGGTTTCCCACAAGCCAGCACCCCAAGAGGTTCAGATTTGGAAGTCACATAGCCATATTCAGTTAGCTGAAGCTAGTATGGACACATATCCCAGGGAGGAGGAATTGACCCCACATCTATGAAAGGAAATGTCAGCATTGTGGGGATCATGCTTTGAAAGAGGCTCAGAGCATTTAATAGAATGTCAGCTATGAAAACCTGAACAAACGTTCCTCTGCACTGCGCGTTTTGATTCTTCAGTCTCTGTTTTGCTAACCCTCTCCAAGCCACCACCAAAAAACAAACTTTCTAATGTTTCTACCTTTAAACTATTTACAGATTTTTTTTTCCTGGACATCTGATTATAAAAATAGCCCAGGACTGGGGAGAAAAAAACTTGAAAAGTGGCTAAAACATTGAAAGTACGGAGTAGCCTGTGGGTGGCTTTGCTAGCGATCCTCATATCTGCCTTAAAGATCTCTCTAGCCCTGCAACCTCTGGGCATCTCGGTAGCCCCTTTGATGACCTATGTAGATTGACACAGCAGTACCAAAAGATCTGCTTGCTTAGTCTTGGGAACTGAATTTCTATTTCTTGGCCCTGCTGATTCTCTAAGTGAATTTTGTATATGACCTCTGGGGAAAAATATTTTATTTCTTATACTTTTCTCTGGCCCTGTGCACATACAGCCCTCCCTCACATGGCATCTCCTACATTAAACATTTCTGCCACCAATTCCCCCTTTCTTAGCAGGAAGGAACCTGATTCATGGCATATGAATTAGGAGTTTGCCATCCACACTGGATGGGCCAGAGAGCAACTGTACTACGAGAAATCATTCTTCCAATCCATTTGGAAATAAGCCCAAATCCACAGCTGCGTATTTTCAGGTGTAGAAGGATTTTGCCTCCCAAATGTTGACCTTGACCCAGGAAACAAACAAACATTTGGTCTCTTCCATGGATGCTGACTGGGAGCAACTTTGATACATTTGCTTTGGGTCAATGAACAGAAAGTCTCCAGTGCCTCAAAAGAGGCAAAGAAAACTGGATTTGTTGCCCAGGTTCCTTGAGTCTCACGAAGTGAGGTTAGAAGAATCACGAGGAGGTTTGGCGGCTTTTTCCTGGTCTCTAGTTTCCTCCTGCTTCTGGCTTTCTCTTCTGGACAGAGACACATTCACATGTACCCTGAGCACCAACCTGGTGGGCACATGCCTCTTCCATGGGCTGAGTCTCAGGGAATGCAAGCCAGGTGAGTGAGAAGCGAGACCTGGATCCTGGCTTCCAGCCCTCCCTTTGCTCTTGGCAGGAGTAGCTTGAAGAAGCTCCAGTTCATCCCAGCTTCCTGTGCAGGTACCCAGAGTTCAGAAACTTTCTTACAGAGTTTCCTTCCAGCCCTCTTCCTTTGGGCCAAGTTTAAAAAGGACTCCAACACCCTATGCCTGAGCTTTGGACATGAGCATGAGTCTCGCTGGCTCAGCGGTCTTCTGCCCAATTCCAAAGTTCTTCTCATGAACAGCAAAGGAAGCATCAAGGAGACGCTCAGTTTTTGCCTATCAAGTCGCATTTCAAAACTATTAATGACTCAGGCCCCAAATGGAATCTAGTTCACTGGGTAAAAGAGTAGATTGTCTAAGTAAATTGGAGGTAGAGCTCACACGGCCACTATCTCTGGGCTTCCTAAGGCCAGCCTGGTCCTCCCTTGCCTGCTTGATCTCACGCTGCCTTTCAGCCTTTCAGAGAAACATGCCTTAAGGAAAATAGCCTCAGACTTCAAACCTGGAGGTGTTTCTTGGACTCTTTCCAATATCAAAATGCTTTCAGCATGAGTGCATTTTAAGTTTTCAAAATTTCTGTTAAATATATCTATATCTCTATTGATAAGCCATAATAGTTACCTTTTTTTTGAACCATTTTAAGTGTGCAGGTCAGTGGCATTAGGTACTTTTACATTATCATGTGACTGTCACCTCTGAGCATCTCCAGAACATTTGTACCTATTAAATAAGAACGCCCCTTTCCTCCCTCTGACAAGGCTATTCTACTTTTTGTTTTTTGAATTTCATGCTTTTGGTAGCTCAACCTGGTGGACTCTACAGTATTGGTTCCTCCATGACTGCAGTTGACATTAATATTTTAAGTGTTCTTTGTGCGATAGCATATGTCAGAATTCATTGTGTCTTAAGGTTAATGCCATGCCATTATATGTGCATATTATATGTGCTGCTTCTGGCTCTCCCTGTGCCCAGCAGCTCACGAGGTGCCCAGGAGGGATGGCGGGTTCTAGCCCTGGCCCGCCACCTCAGCAGAGCCTTATAACCAGCCAGACGACCCCCATTCCATGAGGGCCTCCATTTTCCACATCCAGACTTCCCTCCCTCAGAACTCCACCCAGCAGACCAATCTATCACAGCCCAGCTCACGCGCCGCAAGCAGCCACATGTTTCATCAATAAATGCTGGATTTAGAGATGACTACAAGAGTATGCTACCTGCACGGCAGAGCCTGACAAGCTACCCATGTCGTATTTGATATGCCAAATACCAGTAACAATTATAGGCCTCATTCCCATGACCTGATGGAATGGTTTGAGGCTCTTTATGTTCCTGGAGCAAGCAGGTGCCCTTGGGCTCTACTTGCATGAGACAGGTCATATGGAGATGTTACTGGTGCCCGCTCGAGCAAATAGATGATGAACGGGAAGACAGTGATACAGTGATTGTCATTTCTTTATTCATTCATTGATAACACTTGGCTTGCATTTATCTTTGGCTAATATGAACATATGAATTGGGTTTTGGCTAATATGAACATAGCTGTGCAATTATTTCTTCCAAATAAGTGAACTCTCACTTTTACCTAGAATTGGTTATACCCAGGGTATTAATGACAAGGCCACATGCATGTTCTGTTTTCATTTATTGGAGGAACAGTCATCCTGATATCCACAGTGACTCGACCATTTCATCTTCTCCCTGGCATTGCCAACACTTTTTTTTTATAATGACCCTCTTGTAGTATGAAGAGCTCACCATTTTTTTATGTTTACTCCACTAATGGTCTGTAATGCTCAGCATCTTTCTATGGTACTCATTCGTTGTTTGTTTTCTCTTCTCTAAACAAATATCCCCAAGTCCCTTGCCTGTTTTAAAAATTGGGCTTTGGTTATTGAGTTGTAAAACTTTGATATGTCCTAGATATGAACCCTTTATCAGAGTGATGATAGGCAAATTTCCTCCCACTATTTGGATTATCTTTTCACTCTGCTGATAGAGTTTTAGTGCAGGAAAGTTGTGAATTTTCATAAAGTTCCACTCATCTATATTTTTCTTTGTTTTCTATAACTTTCTTATCATATTTAAGAGATCACTGCCAAATCTAACAATGAAACTGATGCTTTTTAAGAAAGGGTTTTATAGTTTTTGTTCTTATATTTAGTTCATCAGTCTGTATGGATTCCATTCTCAGATGAGAACAGTAGAGCACTAGGAGCCTGTGTCTGCCCAGGGAGGCCTGACTGGGGAGACTGTCATCCGTCATGCTTTACTCGCCTCCTCACCCTGGAGTCAGGGACACTAGGGAGTCATGATTATCACCTTTGTTTTAAACAGGAATGAAGTGAGAGAAGGCAGCTATTCACACCTCTGCTCTGGTGATGTCATCTGGACTATTAGGACAGGACGTTCTCTTCCCCATCTCTGTTCTTTCCTTGTCTCCGTATAGAGAGTCCCTTTTAGGATGGGGCAGATCCCTGAGAGAGTCTTACTCTGCAGCAAAGACAAGGGCATCCACCCTTATTTAAAGCCTCGTAAAGCCATTTCTGCTTCTGGAGACATGATTAAGAGTACTGTGAGAGGCACTTTGGGGCGTCCAAGTTCTGAAAGGGCCCTTGACCCCAGGCATCCCTAGGGTGAGGAGCATGATTTACAGAGACCCGAGGGGAAACTTTCTGAACTTCACTTTCTGCTGCCTGAAAACTTTCTGAGTAGAAAAGCTCCCTTGTTCTAAAACCTTTTTTTTTGTTTGTCACCAAGGAAAGCCTTTGTATTGGGGGGTAAGGGTTGGTGGATAAGATAGCCAGGAATGGCAGAAAGAAATTCGATCAAAAAGAACGGCTCAAGATTTTCCCAGGCATACACACCACACATGGACCGAACATTCTTCTTATCTGGGTCGCTCCCTGACAAGCCACTTCAGCAGCCAGGAACTGTGGGCTCGCGCATTCCCCTGAGGTAAATCAGGGACTGAACCATACTTAGAAAAGAAGATGCCTCCTTCCCGTCTGCCTCCTCCTCTGCCCCACTTCACAGGGTCACCACTCTGCTCCCCCTCACAAAACAAAAAACAAAAACTAATCCACCCCATTGGGCCTCTTTCTAAGCTGCATGATGCAATGTGATTTTCTTTTCTGGACAGAGAAGCAGCGGTTGTTTCTGTCTCAACTAATTTCTGTTCCAAGACCTCACAAGGCGTGAGGAGAGTAACTTCCTGAGTGAAGAAAGCATTTGAGTGTCTGTATCTAAAGATATACAAATCCAAGAACTTAATGGGACTAGGGTGGAGACTCTAGGGGAATGAGAACAGAAAAAAAAGTAATTTCTGCTACAGGGAAATTAGAAACCAAAGTGTTTTGTCTTCTTGCTTGCCGACCTCCCCCCCAACCCACCCCCATTATTCTATACATCTGTTTGTACACATATAATTATACAATGATTCTATAGGCTCTAAGGAAGTTTATTTTCTTCATTTAGAAAAAAAAACTTAAGGCATTCTTTATATTTGCATTTTCTTTTTTGGTCTTTGGGCATGGCTATAGTGTTCAGGACTCACTCTTGACTCTATGCTCAGGGATACTCCCCTTGAGTACTTGAGTGACTTATGAGGTCCCAGGGAGCAAGCTGACAGTTGGCTGATTGCCAGTCACCTTAGCGATAGAACCTTTGTTCTGTGTCTTTGATCCCACCTTATAGTGTCTTAAAGACAAAAGTTGCTGCTTATAGAAGTTGGACCATGGAAAATTTTTTAGGAAATGGTTCCAATAAATTCCAGCCTGGCTGAATGGCTTAGAGATTGAAAAAATTCTGCTAGAGTCTGTTTCTCCTCTGACTCCCCACTTTGAACTGCAGCAAGTTTTCTCTGCACTAAACACTCAGATGACACTCAAGCAAACACCTAAGTGGAGATGGGAGGAAGAGGGCAGATAAGAGTTAGGCCTATCTAGAAAATTCCTCTTGCAGAGAACCTATAGGGCCTGCCATTAGTCAGCTCTCTGGGAAGGTCAGGCATCAGTTACAGGACTTTACATTAAAATAACTTTTTCCTTAAGTCATTTGTGAGTGCATTACCAACTCTCAGAGCAGATTACATTTCACTTTGCATTAAATCAAGGTAATGTGGGAGGTAAAAATAGGTTCCTCCAGTACATTTCCAGCTCAACCCATGGAGATGGCTGCAGTACCAAGCCTTCCCTCCTGTGCACAGCCCTTGGTCCAATGTGTTCATGATAGAGTGAATTCAATTCCTCCACCAGAACACACAGCAGACAAAACCTAAATTACCCACAGAACACCAACACTTTCCTCATTAGTTCACTTCTTCCTGAGCAACTGGATGGCTTCAGAGCATTGAAAGGGCCATTCCTAGTCTAATAATGTGGTCACTACAGACCCAGAAGGCACAAGAGATACCCAGGATGCATTGAAATGGGCAGTTAAACCCTGCATGTGAAGAAGCAACAGCCTTATCCTTAGACGCCTGCTGGATCTTCCTTCTGTGAAGACAAGTGGCACCTCCCAACTGGGGAGGTCGGATAAACCACCCAGTTCCCTTGGCAGGGTTACTGAGTCTCCATAGAATT
Organism: Cryptotis parvus; assembly: GCA_021461705.1. Taxonomy (NCBI): domain Eukaryota; kingdom Metazoa; phylum Chordata; class Mammalia; order Eulipotyphla; family Soricidae; genus Cryptotis; species Cryptotis parvus. The sequence continues at coordinate 69,935 of JAJIBD010022160.1, forward strand.
CCCTCTTTGTCTTCCAGGCATGCACACTGTACCACCTATGACCTGAGTTGCTCCAGCATGGGGACTGAGATCCTGTCCCCTCAGAAGGCTGGATGTCACATCCATTCTTTTCCTAATGCTCTTTCTACCCTACCCTACCCCCATTTGCACCCCATTGTCCAAACGCTTAATGCACCTATGAGTAAATGATTTCTTTCCACTCACTGCTTAAAGTGCCAGAAGGCAAGAAAAAATTTAAACAGACCTAAGATCAACACTGCACGTTTACTTGGCCTCTTCATCCAGCAACACTGCCATAAATTTCATCGGCTTCTTAGCTGGAACTGTAAAAGGCCTATAGTCTTGGCACGGTTTATATAACAGTGTTTCTTCTCTATGAATTATAAACTTGCAAAATCTCAGGCAGTGGTGGGGTATAATGCTTGGTCAGTGGGTCAGTCTGAGAAGCCAGCAGAAAGACTTGAACCACATCACTTGCAGCACTGTGCCTTGGGCTGGCCTGGATGGGTAGAAATAGCACAGTTGGTTTCATCTCTGAAGAATCAGGAGCCTGGATCAGGTGGGCTGGATCTGGTTTTCCTTGGGACTTTGGGCTCTTAAAATCAGGTTTGCTGGGGCCCCTGGGTGAGCAGGGGCTCATAGTGGGTCATCTGTCCAGCTCCATCTCAGCATTCACCCAGCCAGTCCAGAGTGCTTGGTTGCATCAAAGGAGCCTTTGTGATATAAAGGGATCCCTCCTTCCTGGGAATATTTATCCTCTTCTCATTGGCTCTCCCAGGAGGGTGTTGCTACTTTTCCCAGGGCCTCAGAACATTATCACATGCACCATGGTTGGATCTAGTGAGGGGCTTAAACCCAAAGGACATTTGGGTTTAATGAATGTGAGTGTGTTTCCTTCCAACCAGGCTCTCCCCTGAAGTCAAGTGTTACTTTAGGATTGGAGAGACAGTGCAGCAGGTAGGATGCTTGCCGTGCATGAGGCCAATCCATGTTCAGCTTCCAGCACCACATATGACCCCAAAACAATCAAAAAACTTTTCATGTTTTCAACTTCTCACAGATCATTCAGTAGGACACAAAGTTCTGCCTTACAAAGTCTCTACCTTAAAACCTGACTTCTTTGCTGCAAAGAGCTGCATGTTAGGGCCTGAGGGCTACAAGCACTGTAAGAACTGGCCAGTTACCCCTGGACATCAATCTCCTAGTTTGGGAGTGGTGTGTGCTAGACAGAAGACCTTGATAGTTCCCTGCTGCTGCCAGGAATGTCAAGAACCTTTCTCTTTCTTGGACTGGGGAAAAAGTTTCAGGTTTTATGCTTAACTAGGAAAATTGTCATCTGCCTGCCTACCTTTCATTCACTACCTGTGATGGGTTGAAAAGAAGTTTCCAGCAAGTGGGTGACAGTGAGATGGTGGGGAAGGTAAGACTCAGACCTCCTCTGGTTGATGTAAGAAAGAGACTAATTTCCCATTTTGCCAAGATGCATGTACCTTGTTAGCAGGAACCACAGGCACAAATAAAAACACTGAAGGCCAGAGAGAAATTATTGGCTTATTTTATTTAGCCAAAATGAGATGTGTGAGGAGACCACTGACAGACATTGAAGGAATGCATGACCACAGGTGTCTTTGGTTTCTCCTCTCATCATTCAAGACTGGGACAGGATTCAAGTAAGTCAGAAGATTCCACATAAAACCAATTCAAGAATATACTGTATACATATGGGCATCATTCACAAGCAACCCTCAAAACTCATTGGCCCTGGTGGGTATTTGTGTCTTGGTGAAGAAAAAAATAATTGTTAGGACCACAGTTTAGATCAGTAATTTTTATGTATTTATTTTGTTCTACTTTAGGGGCCATATTCAGTTGGGTTCTGAATCCAGGACTCCTTTATGGAGAACATGTATTTCGACCTTTTGAACTGTCTCTTGGCCACTATACATTTTGTTTTTGACCCACAAGAAGTAGTTTTCCAGAAGCTTCCAAAAAGAAGAAATTCGAATGGCCAAAAGGCATATGAAAAAGTGCTCTTCATCTTTAATCATCAGGGAGATGCAAATCAAAACAACAATGAGATACCATCTCACCCCACAGAGACTGGCACACATCCAAAACAGCAAAAACAACCGGTGCTGGCGTGGATGTGGGGAAAAAGGGACTCTGATCCACTGCTGGTGGGAGTGCCGACTGGTCCAGCCCTTTTGGAAAACAATATGGGCATTCCTCCGAAAGCTAGATATTGAGCTCCCATTTGATCCAGCAATAGCACTCCTGGGAATATACCCGAGAGACCGAAAAACACATAGCAGAAACACTATCTGTACTTCTTTATTCATCTCTGCGCTATTCACTATAGCTAGAATCTGGAAACAACCTAAATGCCCGAGAACAGAGGACTGGCTAAAGAAACTCTGGTTCATCTACACTATGGAATACTATGCGGCTGTCAGAAAAGATGAAATTATGAAATTTACCTGCAAATGGATGGACATGGAGTCTATCATGCTGAGTGAAATTAGTCAGAAGGAAAAGGACAGATATAGAATGACTGTATTCATTAATAGGATATAAATAGATACCAGTGTTTTACTAAATATGGGAAATGGTAATGGCAGATTAAAACTCACCACTGAATATACACAAAGAGACTTAAGTGATAAACTCTAAATATCTGCAGGGCTAGCCACAATGTGTAAAATAAGAGGGAGAGAGATGCAGAGACAGAGAGAGAGAGAGAGAGAGAAAGAGAGGATACTGGGGTACCTGCTATTAAGGCGGCCTGGGGGTGGGATGGGGGAGGGGGTACATTGGTGGTGGAAATGGGGCACTGGTGGAGGGATGGGTACTGGAATACTGTATTACCAAGAACCAATTATGAACACCTTTGTAATTGTATGTTTCACGGTGGTATAATAAAAAAAATTTTTTTAAAAAAGTAGTTCTCAGGGTACATTTGGAGAACTATGTAGTGCTGGGAATCACACTTGGGGCTCCACATGCAGGCAAGTGCTCTACTATTGAACCACAGCCCTGATGCTAAAACTAATTCTAAAACTGTGTGTGTGTGTGTGTGTGTGTGTGTGTGTGTGTTATCAGGGACCAAAAACAGAACCTCACACAGACAAGGAAAACAGTCTACCACTCTACCACTGAACCACATTCCTGGTGCTAGAATTCTCAAACTAACGTGTGTGTATTTGTGTGTTTATGTGTGTGTTTGTGTGTGTTTGTTGTCAGGGATCAAACCCAGACAAACTTTTCACACATGAAAGACAAACTCTCTACCATTAAGAAACAAAGAGTAAATGAAAATATTTTGAATGAGGGTGGCAGCATTGGCCTCCTCTGTACTCCTTGAAATCCATAAATTCACAGAATAGAGTAAAAAGATCTGAATTTTCTGTAATTATTTGAAAATCAAATCAGTATGGAGGTGCTGAATGAGGCAGCCACAATAAACTGATGCCCAGGGAGTCCTTACTGGGTGAAATATCCATACCCCATGCTCCTGGAGAGAAAACTTCTCATTCTGCCGTAGTAATGACATGAGGAATAGAATGAACGCCGGTAGCTGCCATCATCCTCCACTTGCCTCCCTGGTCATGTGGAAGCTCCTCTGTGCCCAGACCTCCCAAGGGCTTGAAGGAATGTGAGGTTTCCATTCTATCAAGCCTCTCCTGGGCCACAGAGAGTTGTTTCAGTCACTCTCTGTTTGCTGAGATTGCTGATATGTATAAGTAAACTGTCGGAAAGGCCTCTGAGACACAGATTTTTATCACGATTTTGCCCGCTAAAGATGTCAATAATAATTCCAAACTGAGGTGCTGGTGGAATTCTGCTCTGCCCAAATCCACTGGGGGCCTTGGGAGACTGTTAGGGAAAGCAGACCTATGAGATGACGGTCTGACTGACTTTCTGCCTGCATTATCCGCCTCCAGAGTCAAGTACGTCTCTCTTCCTAATTTGAGATGTGATGAAAATGGAGTGGTTTTCACATCTGAAACCTCTGCCCCGTGTCAGGCCCACATTGGGCCCGTGATGCTTGACTCACCTTACCTTCTGTTCCACATGCCGAGCCAGTGCCTCTGGTTGCCAAGTTCCTGTGGATTTTGAAAATGCACTGTTCAACCTGGATTTGGGCTAGCTACAAGGGAAATAAACCTGCTAACAAAGGCACTACAAATCATATCCAGAGCTCTATCAATCTCATATAGATATCCAGTTCAAGATAAATTTGGAATCAATATATGTCTCCCAAGCTTGGTAAATATGGCTAAGATATTCTGCTTAAAGGTTTGCTCAATTTTTGTCTTATTTAAAATTTCTTTCAATGTAGCAAGAAGTGATTGTTAAGCTCTGGGTCAACAAGGTCTCATTTTTTTTCTCTTTGGATCTGAAAGTCAGTATTTAAGGCATTGCACTGTCTAATCATCCTTGAACAGCTTTTATAATGCCTCTAGGTGAGGTATTATGCATGTGTAAAAAGTTCACAACACAATACATAATCAAGACTAAAGATTCAGGTTACAATTTTAGTGACACAAAGCAACTTACTGAGACTGTCAGAGCTAAATGAATGGGACCGTGTAGCCTCCTCACAGAGGAGCTGTGCCTGCACAGGTCTGGGCTGTGGTGCAGAAAATGCTCCCCGTGTTCACACAAGTGTGTCCTTTGCTCATTCATAAGTCCAGCCTGTGTTTCATGTCCCAGTTCTTTCCAGTATCTTGGAGTTTCTTGACCTCAATTTTACATTCACTGAAATGATGTGTAGAATTTTAAATTTAGAAGAGGGAGAGAGATGCAGAGACAGAGAGAGATAGAGAGAGAAAGAGAGGAAACTGGGGTACCTGCTATTAAGGCGGGTGGGGACGGGAGGGGGAGGGGTACATTGGTGGTGGAAATGGGGCACTGGTGGAGGGATGGGTACTGGAATACTGTATTACCAAGAACCAATTATGAACACCTTTGTGATTGTATGTTTCACGGTGGTATAATAAAAAATTTTTTAAAAAAAAGAATTTTAAATTTAGATTAGTGCTCACCTTCCTAATAGTGTTCTGACATGAAGAACTATTTTTTTGTAAAATAAAAATAAATACAGATTTGGACAAAACGTAGAGGGATACCAAACATTCATACTAAATACCAGACACACCAAATATCAAACACCCATACTGAATACCAAATACCATACCAAATACCTTTTTAAAAAATTCAGTAAAGATTTTCATTTTAACTTTGTAATTGATGCCATTCAGGTAACATGATTTACAATAATGCCAGATAGAAATCTCGAGTTGTTTACCCTAGAATTTTAGGGAAAGATAGGTAGAAAGATGTCATGAGTTCCGTGAGTTAAGATGTTAAACCAGAATGATGAATATCAACATGGTCCCATTGCATCAGCCATTCTCCTGTCATTGGAATCTGTGTCTTTCTTGCCACTGACAGTCAGATGTTAGAATTGCCTATGACCCTGTGACCTTTGCCTTCACATGGGACCAGCCTCTCCCAGGATGGGACACAATCACAGACTTGCTCCTGCTTCAGCTTCACTGTGACCTTTACTGAATATTGCCCATTAAGAGTGATGAGTCGCACTTTACAGATAGGAAATGGGTGTCTCTGACCCATGATTGCTCCTGCAGGTTACCTGGCCAGATGTGGTGGTGGGCAAGGCTGAAGCATGATGCCCTGTGACCTTCCCCTGCCCCCCCATTACAGCAAACCTCTACTTAGTACCTCACCACATCAAAAGCATTCTCTTTGTGAGCTGCTGGTGTGGAGTTTCTGCGTCTGTGTTTTTGCTGCACATTGCACCGTGTACTTCTCAGGCTAGATAGACTCCTGAAGAACCCAGGCTCTTTCCCCAGATTTTATTTATCTCTGTCTCTGACAGTCCAAGAACAAGCCCGCCAGCCTCATCATCTGATGGATAATTGTGACCATGAGCTCCGACATTCCTTATGTGGGTGTTTATCCTCCGTTCTGTGAGTTTTCTGGGTTCAGAGGAACCTTTTTCCCACAGAACTGCTGGGCTGGTGAGCAGAATGGTGCTGGGGATGGATGCAGGGAGTCTTTCTTCCTTGGCTGTGAGGCTCTGGGGACCGGTCCTTCACAGCAAAGCATTGGTGAGAAGTCGATCTTAGCATTTCTTAGTGACCTGGTTTTGACGGGCAAGTTAGGGGAGTGAGTTATTGGGGGGGGGGGGGGTGCTTGGACCTTTTTTAAAAAGTATTTTATTGTACCACCATGAGATATATAATTACAAAGATGTTCATGTCTTGTTTTCAGTCATACAGTGTTCCAGCACTCATCCCTTCACCGGTGCCCATTTCCCACCACCAATGTCCCCTGATTCCCTCCCTCCTACCCCAGCCTGCCTCTGCAGATTGTGTTTCTGCTGTGTGTTTTTGGCTTCCCAGGGTGTACTCTCAGGAGTGGTATGGCTGGGTCAAATGGGAGCTCAATTTCTAGTCTTTGCAGGAAAGTCCATATTGTTTTCCAAAGAGGCTATACCAGTCGATATTCCCACCAACAATGGATGAGAGTCCCTTTTTTCCCCGCATCCACGCCAGCACTTGTTGTTCTTGCCCTTTTGGATATGCGCCAGTCTCTGTGGTGTGAGATGATATCTCATTGTTGTTTTGATTTGCACCTCTCTAATGATTAGTGATAAGAATTTTTTCATATGCCTTTTCTTCTTTGTTGACTTTTCTATTCATTTCTTCCCCCATTTTTTGATGAGGTTGGCTATTTTCTTGTTCTACTTCCAGTGCTTGATATATATGTGTGTGTGTGTGTGTGTGTGTCTGTGTGTGTGTATCCTGCATATTAACCCCTTATCAGATGGGTACTGGGTGAATATTCTTTCCCACTCTGTGTACTGTCTTTGTATCTTGTTCACTATTTCTTTTGAGGTGCAGAAGCTTTTTAGTTTCACATAGTCCACATGTTTATCTTTGTATCCAATTTGTTTTGTTAGTGATGTTTCATCTTTGAAGATGCCTTTAGCTTCAATGTTGTAGAGAATTTTTCCTATGTTTTCTTCAGTGTACTTTATGGATTTTTTAATCCATAAAGATTATGGATATCTTTAAATCCATACTGAGATCCTTAATCCATTTTGATCTGACTTTTGTGCATGGTGTTAGAGAGAAGTTCAAATTCATTTTTTCTACATGTAGCTGCCCAGTTTTCCCAGCACCACTTGTTGAAGAGGCTTTCCTTGCTCCATTTTGTACTTTTTGCTCTTTTATCAAAGATCCACTGCCCCTCGAGGTGTTGCAGGTGTGGCTGTGATGCCCAGCTGTGTTGGCAGGTGGCAAAAAGGAAACAGGCTTGTCTATGCTCAGGACTTTGCCCTGTGGGTACTGAATACTTGATAGTCTGACATAGAAAAAGACTGGGTCACCTGGGAGGAACCCAGAGCCACAGCAGAACCTGGCAAGCCACCTGTGTGTATTCGATATGCCAAAAACAGTAAAAATAATGGACCTCATTCCCAATGAATGGAGACATTACTGGCACCCACTCAAGCAAATCAATGAAAAATTGGAAGTGACAAGTGACATCAAAGATTAAGTGATCGTGTATTTGAGGATATAGGTGTCAGGGTACTCAACTCTATTCCAGATCTGCTTTTACTCCAATACCATACTGTTTTAACTACTACTACTTTGTAGTACGGTTTGAAGATGGCTTCCCATCTTCTTTTTCCCAAAGATTGCTTTAACTATTCTTGGGGGTTTATTGTTCATACAAATTTCAGGAGTGTTTGGTCAATTTCTTTGAAGAATGTCATGGGGATCCTTATAGGGATGGCATTGAATCTGTATAAAGATCTAGGGATTAGTACCATTTTGACAATGTTAATTCTCCCAATCCATGAGCAGGGAATGTGTTTCCATTTCCTCATGTCCTCTTTTATTTCTTGAAGCAGTGTTTTGTAGTTTTCTTTGTACAAGTCTTTTACACTCTTCGTTAACCTGATTCCTAGGTATTTGGTTTTTTGTGGCACAATTGTGAATGGGGGTCGTTTTCTTAATATCTCTTTCTTCTCTTTTATAATGTGTATATAGAAAAGCTACTGATTTTTGGGAATTGATTTTGTACCCTTTCACTCTACTATAGATAGGTATCTATTTTTCTCGGAGCATTTTGGTTGAGAGAGTAGGGTTCTCTAGGTATATTATGTCGTCTGCAAATAGTGATAGCTTGACTTCTTCCTTGCCTATCTGTATGCCCTTAATGTCCTTTTCTTCTCTGATTGCTATGGCAAGTACTTCCAGCACTATATTGAATTGAAGTGGTGAGAGTGGGCAACCTTGTCTTGTCCCCAATCTTAGGGTGAAGGCTTTCAGTTTTTCCCCCATTGAGGATGATGCTCACTGGGGGCTTTTGGTAGATGGATTTGACTATATTGAGGATGGTTCCTTCAATTCCTATTTTATCGAGGGTTTGTATCATGAACTGGTGCTGGATCTTGTCAAATGCTTTCTCTGCATCTATTGATATGATCATATGGTTTTTATTTTTTCTTTTATTGACATGATGTATTGTGTTGATTGATTTGCGGATGTTGAACCATCCTTGCATTCCCGGGATAAATCCTACTTGGTCATGATGTATAATCTTTTTGATGAGTCTTTGGATTCTGTTTGCTAGTATTTTGTGGAAGACCAGCATCAGTGTTCATCAAGTATATTGGTCTGTAGTTTTCTTTTTTTGTGTTGTCTCTGCCAGCTTTGGGCATCAGGTTGATATGTGCCTCGTAGAAGCTATTTGGGAGAGTTTCTGTTTCTTCTATTTCCTGGAATAGCTTGAAAAGGACTGGCAATAGGTCCTCCTTAAAGGTTTGGTAGAGTTCACTAGTGAATCCGTCTGGACCTGGGCTTTTGTGTTTGGACAGACTTTTAATTACTGTTTAAAATTTACTCGATGGTTATAGGCTTATTCAGGTATTGCAGGTCTTCTTGTTTCAACTGTGGAAGGTTATAGGACTTCAGGAATTTATCCATTTATTCCAAATTCTCATGTTTTATGGCATACAGACTCTCAAAGTAATTTCTGATGATCTTTTGAATTTCTGTGCTTTCTGTTATGATGTCTCCCTTTTCATTTCTGATTCTATTTATTTGGGTTCTCTCTTTCCCTGTCCTTACAAAACTTGCCAGTGATTTGCCGATCTTGTTTATTTTTTCAAAGAATCAGCTCTTGGTTTCATTAATCTTTTGGACTGTTTTTTGGGTTTCCAGCTCATTGATTTCTTCTCTTGACTCTCTGTTTTAGTGTGTGGTTAACTTCCAATTTCAATGCATCATGGTCGGAAAAGATAGTTGACACAGTTTCTATCTTCTTGATTTTTATGGGGGTATGTTTTGAGGCTCAGCATGTGATCTATCTTGGAGAATGTTCCGTATGCACTGGAGAAGAATGTGTATTTGACCCTTTTTGGAATGAAAAGCCCTGTATATATATCAACCAGCCCTCTTTCTTCCATTTCTTCCTTCAGGGACAGTATTTCCTTGGTGAGTTTCAGTCTTGTCGATCTATCAAGAGTTGATAGAGCAGTGTTGAAGTATCCAACTTCAATTGTGTAACTTGTCTTCAGTGTCTTCCTTGAAGTTTATTAACAGTTGTTTTAAGTTTTTTGCTGGCCCCTCGTTGGTTGCATATATTTTTAGTAGTATAATTTCTTCCTGATATACATATCCCTCAATTATTAAGAAATGGCCTTCGCTGTCCCTTCTAACCTTTTTTCAGCCTGAAGTCTATGTTGTCAGATACTATTATGGCCTCCCTGGTCTTTTTTTGAGGAGTTGTTTGCATGGAAAATTGTCTTCCAACCTTTGACTTTGTTTCTCTGTTTGCACTGATTATTCAGATGCATTTCTTGTAGACAGCAGAATGTTGGATTCCATTTTTAAATCCATTTTGCCACTCTGTGTCTCTTAATTGGTGCATTTAGACCATTGACATTGAGAGAGATTATTGTTATGGGATTTTGTGCTATCTTCCTTAATAAAGTGATTGTGCTTTTGGGGTTTGTCTTATCTTACAGTAGTTCCTTCAGTCCTTCTTTTAAAGTTGGTTTTGAGTCTATGACTTTCCTGAGCTGTTGCTTGTCCATGAAGTTGTGTATCTTTCCTTCAAATCTGAATGTGAGTCTACGTGGGTAAAGAATTCTTGGTGAGGCCTTCAATTCATTGAGTCTTTTTACAATATCCCACCATTGTCTTTGGGCTTGGGTTTTTCTCTGAAACATCTGCTGTGACTCTTAGGGATGCTCTTTTGTATGTGATTTCATTTTTTGATCTTGCTGCTTTCAGTATTCTATCTCTATCTATGGTTTTTATCATTCTAATTAGGATGTGTCTTGGAATATTTTTATTTGGATTTCTTTTCACTGGTACCCTTTGGGACTCCTGAATCCAGGAACTTCTCAGCAATGATGGCTTTGACAGTTGCTTCTTCATTAGAATTTTCTTCCTGCCCCTCTGGGATCCCAGAGATCCTTATGTTGTTCCTTTTGACTCCATCCTGATTATCTCTTGATGTCTGTTCATTATTTGTGAGTTTTTTCCATCTTTTTCTGTTGTCTAGAGAGTCTCTGCACCTCCTCTTCAAGATCACTAATTCTTTCTTCAGCAGGTGTTACTCTGCTATGGAGAGTATCAACTCTCCATAACTTCCAGTGAGTTTTTCATTTCACCTACCACACTTTTAATATCTGTTATTTCTCCTTATATTTTCATTTGGATTTTACTCATTTCTGTTCTCATGTCTTTGAGCTCCTTATGCATTCTTTTTTTTTTCTTTTTGGGTCACACCCAGCGATGACCAAGGGTTACTCCTGGCTCTTCGTTCAGGAATTACTCCTGGTGGAGCTCCCGGGCCAATAAATGGGGACCAAATGGGGATGCCGGGGATGGAACCCGGGTCGGCTGTGTGCAAGGCAAACACCCTACCCACTGTGCTATCACTCCGGCCCCATTCTTAAGAGCTCTTTATGAAATTCCTTGTCATTTCTTTATGAAATTCCTTATATAGCTCATCGTAATTGCTTGGCTCATCGGGGCTAGTGACTTTACTCGTGTAGCTTGGAGGAGTTCTGCGTTGTTTTACCATTATTACCTTTGAAGGTTGCAAATTGTTTGTTCTCATGTGGATAGGTTGAACAGTTAGGTATGTTTAGACTGTTTACGGAGTTTATGTGGTATGTAAGGAATGTTGAATGCTATGTTACCTGGTACCTCTATGTAGGACATTTGTTGACTAAGAACTTTGTGTGGACATGCTAGCATCCATGTGGTTTTGAAATTTTGGGTGTGAGACCTGAGTTGGGGGTGATGGGCCCGTGCAGTAATCAGAAATGCACCTGATAGGAGAGATGGGAAGGGACTCAGGGCGGGGCTGAGGGGTCTGGATGGGGAGTGTGCCTCCCTAGGCGTCCTGCTCTCCTTGGACCTTTTTGTCTCTGGATCCTGTGGCTTCAGCTCTAAGTGTCATGGATTTCAAGTATCATCTGCTCTTGAGCACTTCAGAGTGCCCCATGCTCCAGTGGAAGCAGCCCCATGAGACCCTGAATGTGGCTACGTTTGTCTCCTTAGCAGTGCTTGCCTCATTATTGGGCACTCCTGAAAACTCTCCATTTGTCCCTCGTTTACACTTATCACTGCAGCTCAATGACATTGGCTTTCAAGGGGGACGGTGACAAAGGAATTCTGTTAGGGTCACTTTCTCCCCAGCCCGTTCCCATGATGGAAAACAGGCCCATCTCTCCAAATATTCTTCCCCAGTCCTGGGCAGAGATTTACCTTCATCACTCAGGAATCTCTCAACTTTCTCTTCCCTATCCCCAGCACTGAACTTCCCTCTCCTGGTTGGAGGTAAGGCACTCCAGAGAGGCTTATTCAGTAATTCAGTTGGATTCCCTTATCTTATGGCGTCCTACACCAGGAAAAGCAGTTTTTGAAAATAAAAACTAATCATTTCCCCTTCAGTTCACTCCCACCTCTAGAGCTGCTCTCAGGGACATAGGGCAAAGAAAATGGAAAGAAGAAAACCTCCCCTGATTAATACACTCCATTATTAACCCACCAGACTCAGGAGTAGGCAGAGATGTGATGCATGGCTGTTAAATAGAAAACATATATGATCACATAACTTTAGTTTCCCTTTTCTATGCACCAAAGACAAATGATCTGTCCAAAGATCTATAAAGTTACAGCTGAAACCATCTTGCAAATCATAGGTGCCCAAGGAGCCATTAAGACGTACATCATTTTAAAGGACATTGAGAAAACTGGAACCCTCAGCTGTGGATTTCACATTTGGGGAAACCTCAGCATTATACGTGAAACAGTGAGTCATAGCCAATAGTTCCAACTTCAGTGGTAATCACTTTTACAACAGCAGCGCTTAGAAATGCTTAGGAGCTTGTCAGCCACGTCTGTGAATTTGTAACATTCTCCTTCCTTACCCTTCAAGGTGAAATTTATAATGTATATATCACTAAATAAAAAATGCAAGATGTCATTTTTGAGGCATACTGATTGATGTAGAATTGACTCAAATGCAGTGTATGGCTCTATTCCAGTAAATGCTTTCAAAGCTAGAGTCCCATACAATAGAGTTCTCTTTATTTTTTTTTAAAAAAAGCATATCATTTCAATGTAAAGCATTTCTGAAAACAGGTACAGTCACTTCCAATTAGCTGCTAGGAGATAATTTAAGATTCTCTTTCCATTAAGTTGTGAAAATCTGACCCTCACGTGGTAGAGTCACAATTGGTGTCTTGGTCTGGAAATCACAGTTCACAGGGCTGCCAAAGATTGTGCTGGCAGTGACTGAGGGAATGAAGAAAATGGAAAACCACCCAGAACTTTTCCTGGAGTTGGGAGCCACATCATTTGGAAAAGAGAGATAGGTCTTGGGCCAGACTCCTCTTCCATGACTCCATGCTTGGAACAGGAAGCTTCTCTGTGGCTGGAGAATTGATTGATTGCTTGATATTTATTGAGGACACTTGGTGCGTTTGGTTCTTGATCTATAGGAACACATCAGTGGTTTCTTAACCAGAACGGTGATGCCTCAAAATGCTGTGGCCAGGACTTTCCAAATCCACCGCACCTGGAGTGCTTCCTGGGGATAGAAACAAGCAAACAGAAGCAAACATAGTTTGATCAGAAGTTTCTTGCTCTTCATCTGCAGCTCACCGCACCCCAGGTACTTTCAGTTACTGAGCCCCAGCTCTGGCTAACATTAGAATTTTTTTCCAGCATCAAGAGCGTCTGTGGGAGCCAAGCCCTCTGTGAAGTCCACAGCCAACCTTGGGCATGTTACTGAGCAAAGGTCATCTGGATGTAGACGAAATCTTACCATTTCCTACTCTGGCAAACCAACCTTGGCACAATCTCCAGGTTTATAGGGCCCATGCTTCCAAAATGCGGGCTTGGAAGAATTGCTTTCCTCTGGGCTAGATGACTTCATTAATTGGTGTCTAACTCCGAAGTCTGAGTTATTTATTGTAAAACCAAATAGGGACCATATGACTTTGAAGATGTGATCAGGCCAGGCTGTGTGGGCTAGAGCCGGAGAAGCCGACCAAGCCTCCCTGCATTAATCTGTCACAGCCCATTTTTCACTTGCTAAATCAGCTTTATGCAAATCATCCCTCACCATGCTCACCTAGTCAGGGACCTTGCTCCCCAGCTCCAACATCTGTGGATGTTTTTGGAGAGAGGGGCGCTCGAACTTCAGTCCTTAGCCACGCACTTAGAATTTCAGAGTGGAAAGAAATTTTAGCCATCATCTTGTTTCAGCCTCGATTTAGCATAGAATGACATTAAGGTGAAATGACTGGTCCGCGATCATGGCACCAAAATGATACTGGCAGAAAATACCATTCCTATGAGGAACATAGGAATGGTAGGTGTGTATTGGTCCTTTTCAAAACCTTTCTATTCCCAGAAGCATGCCTTGCCCCGCCCTCAACCACTCACTCACCTTATGATGTCATAAGAGACTATAGCATCAACAAACATACCAGCAAGAATCAAAAAATAAAGTCTGGAAAAATCCCTACCTTTTTTGGCTCAGAAATAACTACTGTGAACAGTTTGATGCCTCACTTCCCATCTTGTTATCCTAGGCATGAGAGGAATAAGACTTTTTAAAATCAAGTATTGATTACCTTAAGATTGGTGGAAGTGGGTCAGAGCAATAGTTCAGTGAGTAGGGCATTTGTCTTGTATTCACAGCCAACCCAGGTTCTAGTCCTTGTCATCCCATAAGGTTCCCCCATGTACTGCCAGGGGTAATTTCTGAGTACAGAGCTGGGAACAACCCCTGAGCATTGCTGGGTGTGACCCAAAGAGAAAGATTGGTGGAAGGGATAGAATGTGTCTCAAAACTTTTTTTCCTTCTTTCAAAAAGTACAATCAAAAAATTTTTCAAGGGTGGTCTGAGGAATTGCCAGGTTTGCTGAGTGCACAGGTCTGACTCTAGCATGTGAAACTGTGAAGCTGTGGTTTGGGGCCTGGTTTTTTAATGGGACGCTTGGTGTCCAGGTTTAGGAAGCCATCTGTCTCAGTGATGTCCTGTGGATGCCTACCGTACTGCTGCTGTGACTTGATGTACCAGCTCTCTGGAGTTCAGTTCACTGATGGAGGGCCACATATGTACCAGCTGGATGAAAGATACCCAGGAGGAGTCAGGAGGGAGCCAGTGCAGAGCTTTTGGCTTTTGAGGGAGCATCACTAACCACTCCTCCCTGCCCTGGCTTCTAGGTGGAAGCTCTCCCCAGCTCCAGGATCGCAGGGTTTCAGTGGGGCTTTATTGTGTGAAGAAGGCTGAGGAACCCTTACCCCATCCCCAGAAATGGGCTTTGTGACACAAGGCTCAAATTCCCAAGCCTTCTGTCTTGTGCTTCATCTTTTTGACCTGTGGTGGGATCTCACTGGCACCAGCCTGGGGGTAATCCCAGGCCCCACAGTAAATAATAGACACTCCTATCCCCAAGAAAATCCCCAGGGTACAAAACCCTCCAGGAGGTAGAGCTGGGGCCGCCTCCCACACTCCAGCTCCCTCCACAAAGGCCTGGCGGCCCTGCCCAGAACTGTTGCTAAGATTCTCAGCCAGACACCAGATACTCAGGTGCAGGGAGGGGCCACTGCCTGCCCACCCTGTGCTAGGCTGATGGGGCATCTTGGGGTGGGGTCAGATTTTGCTCCTTGGCCTTCCCTATCCCAGGCACTCAGAAGCCAGGAAACCTCACACAACACAACCACAGTCATCCTCAAGGTCCAGAATCCACAGCTGGACACAGCCCAATCCCCTGGTGCGTGGGCTCAAAACCTGGTATACCACAAGCATGTGGGAGTCAGAGGTTGAGTAAGACAGAGAAGGGAACAGTGTGCTAATAAGCATTGAAAACGATAATACCATCTGAGTACTGAGCATTGAATATAGGCAAAAAGATACATATGAAAACCTCTAAATGTATGTTTTGCAATCAACAATGTATAAGAGAAGCGAGAAAGAGAGTGAGAAAGAGAAAGAGAGAAAAGAGAGAAAAGAACCTGCCATAGACACAGGCTAGGGAAGGGGGAGGGAAATGTTGACATTGGTGGTGGGAAATGGGCACTGGTGGAGGGATGGGTGCTGGAACATTGTATGACTGAAACTCAAACATGAACATATTGTAATTGTATATATCACGGTGGTATAATAAAACATTAATTAAAAAAAAACTCCCTCCAGGAACAAAGGACCCTGAAATTTCTCTTTACAGGGGAACTGCATGGAGTCACTCCCCTTCTCTTTTTTTTTTTTTTTTCTTTTTGGGTCACACCTGACAATGCTCAGGGGTTACTCCTGGCTCTGCACTCAGGAGTCACTCCTGGCAGTGCTCGAGGGACCATATGGGATACTGGGGATTGAACCCAGGCCAGCATAGGGCCGCGCGTGCAAGGCAAACGCCCTACCCGCTGGGCTACCACTCGGCCCCCTCCCTTCTCTTTACGTTGCCTCCCTCCAAATTCTCAAAAGCAACAGAAACTGAGAACTGATCTTTAGTAGAGAATGGGAGGGACAGGGGATAATGTAAGGGAGGACACTGGGACAGTGGTGAAGGGAGATGGACATTATGGGGGGGGTGTGGTGAGGGATTATATTATGCATGTGACCCTACTATGAACAGTATTGTAAACCATAATGCTTAAAATAAAATTCTAAATTAAATAAAATAATTCTTCACTGGATGAAGCCTTTAGCACCATGTGCTCCTCCCTTATCCTCCAAACACAGAAGTGGCCCCTGAAGAAATGTCTTTAACTTTTCTTCAGAGAGGACATGTGTTTGGGGCTGGCTGTATGTACAGCAAGCCTTTGGGTTACACAAGAAGTCAGAGCTCTTCAGTCCTCAGTATCCTTCAGCATTTTGCCGCCAGTCCTGGGGAGAGGAGGACAGTGTCTTCTGATCGAGCTTACTCCTGGCTCCTTGTTCAAGTAGGAGCCAGGATTATTGGTAGGCTTCAGGGCACTAGTGGGGGCCAGAGATTGAACCCAAGTTTCCTCATGCAAGGCAAGTGTTCTACCCACTGTACTTGCTTGCCCCCCCAATTAATTTTCTAAGTTGGCCGCCAGGCAAATTCCTGCTCCTGAGCTGCCACAATGGTCTGTTCCTTTCCTTCCAGACTAGATGCCTATTTCCCTGCCTTCCATAGTACTCAAAAGGATAAAGTATATGCTTGAGACAAAGGTGGTGTGGATAGCTTCAGGCCAAGGGTCCAGGCATTGGGAGATGTAAACAAATAGAATACAGCAAGTCCTAGAAGTCTCTGTTCTTTTTGTCTAGCACTCCCTCTAGTGACATCTGACTTTTCTTAGGTTACAGTTGGAACATAGTAGAAAATGAAAAGCATCTTTCAGGAGACATGTTGCGAGGGGGAGCTTGTTTTCCTTCCAAAGTCACCTACAACCAGAAACTTGAAGGAAGGTGACAACTTGAAAAAGCTAAAAGTTGGGGCTGGGGAGATAATGCTGTGGGTAAGGTGCTTATTCCAGAATGATCCTAAGCAGAGAGCCAGGAGAAAGTTCTGAACACTATCATGTGTGGATCAAAAATACATTAAATAATAATTATTATATGATAAATAATGGTTAATAAAAAGAAATAAGTGAAAGTTTCAAGAAGAGGGATCTCCCAGTTGCTGAGACCTGGAAAGAAACTGAAGCGAGCGAGAGTTAAGCAGTATGAGTGAGACTTTTGAATTCATTAAGAGGAATCATGGATGATAGGTCTGAAAAGGATCCAAATGTCAGGGTCCACAAAGGCACAGCCAAGGATAATGGGGAGCCAAGAATCCATGTTCTGTTCTGAGACTTAGTACTTTGTGCCCTACTTCTGAAGATCATAGACTCAATTCTGTTCATTCCCCAGCCCTGACCAGGAACATAAGTTCTCAAGAGATCAGTGTTTATCCAGGGGTTTCAAAGCCCTTTAACCCAGGAAGTCCCATTGAATCCTGCTCTTCCCCCAAAGTCGCACTCTGTGGCAGTCTCTGAGCTGCCTTCTGCGTATGGGAAAGCACTTTACAAGACAGCACTGATAATATTTGGCTCTGCCCAGATGCTGACTTGAACATAAAAACAAGGTCTCACAGACTTAAATCAAAATGCCTCATGTGTCTACGCAAAGAAAAAGTGGCCAACTTAATTCTGTTTTGATTTTGCCTGATGTGTGACTTGATCTGTGGGCTGGATTTCCAGAGCCACGTCTACGCCAAACCCCATACTCATGCCCAAATATGGATCTCTTGTGTTTTGTGTTGACCATGTGCCTTGGTCCTACCATCCAATCCAGGGCAGACTCCTCACCAGGGCTCAAACAGACACAACATAGACTAGCATTATGTGATGTCTGAGCAATTTTGCCCAACATGACAGCATGTGAATAGCTCAGCCAGTAGATCGATGTGTGAGCAAGAGGAAACATGATGTAGCCCGTGAATGGCTGCTCCCAAAGTTCTCATTCTCAATAGCTCTCTGCCAGTGTCAGTCTCAGCCACCAAAACAATGAAAGGACGGTGCAAGATTTCTCTTTGGAGCACCTAAATTCACTGTCTCCTAGAGAGACACTGCAAAAGAATAGTGTGCTTGAAAAGGGAATAGATACTGGGGAGGGAAGCAACACACCAAGGTAAAGGAGGAATGGGAGGGGGAAAGAGGGAAGAAAGAAGCAAAGAGGAAATTCCTTCCAACCCTTCCTCTCCTCTGGTGCTGCTTAAATGATTGTGATCCAGCCGAGCAGCTGCCAGTGATGGTTTCAAAGGATCAACACCTGCTAAGTCTGGATATTTTTATTGGATCTAAGGGCAGTGCACCTGGACCTGTTGTCTATGTATCTCCTTCACAGTGCTGCTGGCCTCCTTTACACCACCCATGACTACTAGATGGGGCAACCCATGTCTGTGCATATGTGCATATGTGCACATGCAATTTCTTTGGATCATTTGTTCTTCCATTAAGCCATGCCCACCCCTTCACCTCCATAGTGTCTTCCATCTCATAGCACTTGATGTGTGTGTGTGTGTGTGTGTGTGTGTCTTGCACGTGGTGGGCGAGGCCCTTGTCTCATGTGAAATTTCCTGTAATGTTTCTCTCAAGTCCCAGACATGTCTTGACTCATCACACACTTTATGCAGCAGTGATCCTTGGGAAAGCTCTTGGCTTACAGATACTTCTGAACCAGATAGCGTATGCCCATGGAATCTAGTCAGTGACTACTTCTACTTCCATTATCTATTTATACAAATATATCTACTCCATGGGGACTCTTCCCAAATAAATCACTTCTGTGGGCGTGGACTCATATGGGTTGCTGGGGATCAAACCCAAGTGAGGTGTGTGCAATGCAAGCACCCTACACACTTTACTTTTCTCTAGCCCCATGGTGGGAAGTTTGTCCTGTGTTTAAAGGAACTCTTTCAATGCTTCTTGCAGACAGGTTTTAAGGCTATTATTTCCAAAATTAGTGGCTTGATCCAAGCCCTGTATTTTTTTTTCCTTCAAATCTGAATAATAGTCTAGCTGGATAAAGTAGTCTTGGTGAGGTGTTCATTTCCTTGAGTTTTTGTACTGTATCTCTCCATTCTTTTCTGGCTTGAGTCTCATTAACTAGATCTGCTATAAATCATATGACTTTCCTTTGTATGGAAGTTCCTTTTTTAAAGTCTTGTTGCTTTCAATATTCTGTCTCTGTCTTTGGATATTTTCATTTTGAGTACAATGTGTCCTGGAATTTTTCTAGATGAGTCTATTCTGTTTTCACGGGAACCCTTTGGGCATCTTGGGTCTTGGTGCATTTATTCCTTAACTCCAGAGAATTCTTATCAATGATTTCTTTAACTATTGTTTCTTCATCAATTTTACTTTCCTGTTCTTCAGGAACTTTGGTGTTTCTTATATTATTCCTCTTGAGCAGCACACCCTAGTTCCCTGGTATGCTGTCATTTCTTTTCAGACTGTTGTCCACAGTTTCTGTTGTTTCCCAGCAGTTACTCCTTATCTTGTGTTCCTTGTTCTTTTGCTCAACTGCTGTCATTTTGCAGATCAGAGTTTGTATTGTTTTTCTATATCATCTACATGCCCTTCAATTCTGTCATCCCTGATTGCATCAGCTTCTCATTTCCACTCTAATACTTCTGCTTTACTGACTACCTGAGCCATCCTCTCTTTGGATTCATTAAACAGTCTCATCATGGTGTCACTAAAGTCATTGTCTGATAATTTACTGAAGTGGTTGGTGTTTTTTGTGCCTTCTGTGATATTGTTTTCACTCATTAAACTTGGTGGGGTTCTACATGTTTTCTTCATTGTTTTTCTAGTGTTCTCACTGTGTTGGGGTGAATCTTTGTAGTTAGAAAGACTTGGAAGATGCTGAGGGATTAGACTGGGGGATTGTTGTCCTCTTTCCATCCCCACTGAAAGGAAATATATCCATGAACAGTGAATAATTTGCTGAGTAGATCTGTCGATTAAGGATCTATGGTGTGGGCCCATTAATATGAAGCAGGTCACTTGTGGGGTCTTCTGAGACCTTGCCAGAAGTGTGAGACTGCCTCTCATTCTGGAGTAGACCCAACGATGTCAGCCAGAGTCTGCCTCATCTGGAATGGTGGAGCAAAAAGCAGAAGTTGAAAAGCTGTGGTGTGGTCTCGTTAATCTCTTATATAACTTTTGGGACCTCGAGCAATGATATTTTCCCAGCCATGTAAGATCTTTTATGTCTGGACTTTCTGTATCTCCTTCAATCTTTCATAAAAAGTTGACCAGTCTTTTCCTGAGCCTGTTATCCTGTGAAAGACAGCTAAGAGCCAGCAAGCAACCTCATCTCCTTTCTTTCTCTCTGAGAATTTCTAGAACTGACTGCAAAGCCAGTGCCACACATGGTAGGGGGTCTTATGATGGTGGCAGGTTTTGCTCAATGTGTGTGGCAGTCACAGGTGAACTTTCAGCTTGCAGTGGCTGACACAAGAAAGTCCCTTTCTTATACAATTTGCAGTCTAATGCAGTATCCTGGGGGTGGCCCTCTGGGGAAGGCCCAGACTCATCCTCTCTGTTTTATCTTCATTCACTTCCTGGTCTTCAGAGTTCTCTCAGGAGTGAAGCTTCCCTGCTATGTCATAGAAGATCTCTGTCTCCTCACAATACCCAGACAATAAGCATCAGTGGCAATTTCTGTTCCTGTGGGTCCATGGGGAATCATAGAGAAAAAGCTGGAGAGAAAGTGCAGTGTGTTAGGCACATGGCTTAAATGTCACTGACCCAAGTTCAATTCCTGGTATCACCAGGAATAAGCCCTTAGCACTACAGCATATGAGGAGAGAAGAGAAGAAAAGGAGGGAGGGATAGAAGAAAGAAGGAGGGAGGAAGGGAGGGAGGAAGGGAGGAGGGAGGGAGGGGCGAAGGAAGGAAGGAAGGAAGGAAGGAAGGAAGGAAGGAAGGAAGGAAGGAAGGAAGGAAGGAAGGAAGGAAGGAAGGAAGGAAGGAAGGAAGGGAGGGAGGGAGGAGGGAGGAAGGAGGGAGGAGGAAGGAAGGAAGGAAGGAAGGGAGGGAGGGAGGGAGGGTGGAAGGAAGGAAGGAAGGAAGGAAGGGAGGGAGGGAGGAAGGAAGGAAGGAAGGAAGGGAGGAGGGAGGGAGGAGGGAGGGAGGAAGGAAGGAAGGAAGGAAGGAAGGAAGGAAGGAAGGAAGGAAGGAAGGAAGGAAGGAAGGAAGGAAGGAAGGAAGGAAGGAAGGAAGGAAGGAAGGAAGGAAGGGAGGAGAGAGGAGGGAGGGAGGGAGGGAGAGAGGGAGGGAGGAAGGAGGGAAGGAAGGAAGGAAGGAAGGAAGGAAGGAAGGAAAAGGAGGGAGGGATAGAAGGAAAGAAGGAGGGAGGGAGGAAGGAAGGAAGGAAGGAAGAGAGGAAGGGAGGGAGGAAGGGAGGGAGGAAGGGAGGAAGGTCAGAAGGAAGGAAGGAAGGAAGGAAGGAAGGAAGAAGGGAAGGAAGAAAGAAGGGAAGGAAGGAGGAAGGAAGGGGTTTCTTTTCTTGGTGGCCCCAATAAATGGTCTCTGGGGCTCCCCTTGTCTCTGTGTCTCATTCTTATCTAAGCATACTCTAGGGTCCCAATGCCACACAGAGGCACCCTCAGGGCCTACTCTCAGAGGTTTTCTCACCTCTGCTTCTCCTTGCTGACTCCCTGGAATCTGTCATCAGCCTGACTCAAAGTCTGGCTCTATCCTCTTCCTACAGCCTCTCCCTGCTCCCTTCTTTAGCCAAACTCTCTCTGATGCCTTCTTAGACCTGTGGAAGGAAAAGTAGGGGATCTCTGGCAAAGGGTGTCTCTCCCAGTCTACAGCTCCCTCACCTATGGTGTTGGGGGACAGTGGTCTTGTCTCTCTGCTGAAAATAACAGAGAAGAAAATGTCGCCATGCTTTCACGCGCTGCTTATATCTGCTTCCCACTTTGTTGCTTCCTGTCACCCTTGTGGGGGTCAAATTCAAGCATCTCTCATGGCTCTTGGGGCCTTTGCATCATGCCATGCCTGAAACTCCTCTTGTTCCCCACCTGCCCCCATCACCTGGATCAGGGCAAGAGGCCCTCATGACAGTGCAACCCTAGCCACCAGCACAGCTCCAGGGCCAGAAGTGCTAGTCCCCACTTGGATAGCTGCTTGCCATTCCAGGTCTGCAGTGGCCTCTCAGAGCCTCCATAAGGCAGCCCTAGTGTCACCTTGTCCTTTAGTTTCATGATTCTAGAACAGCCCCTTTGCTTGACTGTTCACCACCAGCATCATAGCACAGCCCTGCTCCATGTCAGAACTCAGTGCACCCATGGCCTCCAGGTCCTGGCATTAGTGCTTTCTAAGCACTTTGTCAGTGCTTCCAAGAAAGCCCTAGAATGCTGTCTTACTGCTAGGTCCCTCAGAGAGTTAGAGCAAGTGTGTAGAGAAGAGATTCTGTTATATCTCTGTCCTGTTTTCCCCCTGTGCAGCTGTAACGAGACTCCACATTGGTGCCAAGCCCATCTCTGAAGCGCACACTGTGGTATCCATCCATACTAGCCCTTTCCCTTCATTCACAATGTGCACCCGCTTATTTTTGGATGCTGTCCTACACATGGCTGTGAGGTCTGTTTTTTGGGAGCAGCTTGCAGGCGGGGGAGGCCACTACATTTCTGTGCCTGACCACGTCACCCTAGAATACAGGGTTCTGGGAGCCAGGACACCGAGGCATGACTATTTTTAGGGAATGTGTATTTGTATCTAACACATTGGGAGCTTGTTCCTTAGCTCTTCACTTTGTGCAGGGGGGGTGGGGGGGTGGATAAAGAAACAGGAAATGAAAATGTCAGTGGAAAAGGGGTCAGAAAAGATTCCAAAAGTCTCCAACATCAATATTTTTTTTCCAGAGGGGGAACAAAGCCAACTTTTTTTTCTAGTGAAAGAAAAAGACTGTTTTATTAACTGATGATAGCTTTATGACAGTTGTGTGATCTGGTCTATAATTTCTCAGTCCTTCTTGAATTTGTCCCTCTGGAATTTGTACCCTGGCTCGGGAACTAAATCCCAACAGCCTGATTTCTGGGCTGCAAACAGACATCTAGGACTCCTGGCATAGTTAATATTCACATGGTCAAGAGAAGATGAAATGCATGTCTGAGGACATTCCCATACTTGGGTCACAACCTTCCTGGGAGCTGTAGAACATGGTATAAAGCAAAATAAAAGCGTGCTCTCTCTCACTCTTTCTCTCTCTCTATCCACCCCCTCTTGTTTCCTCCTCTATGCTAAATCATTAGCTATTTCAGAAATCATAAAAGAGCACAAAAATCCAGATTTTGCAGAAGAACACTGCAATCATATTATAAAGTATTTTTCCTTAAATTGGGACACTCTGAAGGAAGAATCTGAAGTTATGGCGTAGTAATCCTGAGATCATTTCCTCAGAGAGAGCTCAATGACTGTTCTTTTGGCAGGGAAAAATGCTACTTAAATAAAATTATTATAAACTATAAACACCTTATAAATAAACACAAAACAGATATTAGTATTAGTCTCTCACTTCTGAAAATCTGTCAAGGGAAATCAATCCTAAAGATGAAAAAATTACCAAAGTACTTTTATTTAAAAGATGTAAACAGGTGAATGCCTTTAAATCATTCACATTAAGTGAATTAAGCCATGGCATGCATCTATTGAAGACATATAAAGGACAATTAATTCCATGTAAAATTGTTCTTTTGTGATGCTATATTTATATCTAAAGTTGTAACTATAGTGGGGCCACAAGGTATTCACAAACTAATAACTGGGAATTGAAAGAGAACAGGTACAAATGAACTAACATTGCAACGATTGCTCTTCGGGTATTGGAACCACGTGTGGGGTTTAATTCTACTTTCCTGTAGTATCCGTGTAATGTTTACAATCACTTGAATCACTTGATCACTTGAATCCCGTTATTCATCGATTTGCTCGAGCGGGCACCAGTAACATTTCCATTGGACCCTATCACGTGCCAATGTAGCCCAATGGCATCTGGTTGATTCAGGAATATGAAGAGCCTCAAACCGTTCCTTCAGGGTCTTGACAAGGAAGTCTGACCATCTTGTAGGTGGGCGGCCACGTGATCTTTTGACATCCCGTGGGATCCAGTTGGTAATGGCTCTAGTCCAGCGGTTGTCTCCAAATCGCATTACATGTCCAGCCCATCTGATTTTCGATGACTTGGCAAACGAGACAGCGTCCCTGATTCTGGAATAGCGACAGAGGTGAGAGTCAGAACTCCGGATTCCTTCTCTCACTTGAGTGAGGCATGATATTCCAAGCATAGCTCTTTCAATTCCTCTCTGGGAGACCCAGAATAGCATTCTCATCCTGCTTTCGTAGGGCCCAGGTCTCTGAGGCGTATGTTAATGCAGGGAGAATGGTGGAGTCAAAGAGATGTGCCCGGAGCCGGAGGTTCTTTGTCCTTTTAGCTATTTCTTTGATGCCTTTGAAGGCATTCCATGCCTCTCTCTTCCTACTGCGCAGCTCAGGTTTTAGGTCATTCATCATGTTGACTTCTCGACCTAGGTACACATAACTGCTGCATTCAGAGATGTTTGTTCCATTGAGAGAGAATGGGGCCTCTGGAACTAGTTCATTTTTCATAAACATAGTTTTCTTTTAGATTCAGCTGTAGACCTATCTTTCCACATTCTTGGTCGAAATTAGCCAGCATTTGTGCCGCTTGGCTAATGTTTGGTGTTATTAGAACGATGTCATCAGCAAAGCGGAGGTGGTATAATTGCCAACCATCTATCTTCACTCCCATTCCTTCCCATTCTAATTGTCACATGATGTTCTCGAGGGTGGCGCTGAAGAGTTTTGGTGAAATGGTATCATCCTGTTGAACCCCTCTTTTGACATCAATGATCACCTTTGTAGAATGGTGAGATCCTGGTGGTGAATCCATAATACAGCTCACGAAGGATCTTGATGTATTGGGTTTGAACACCCTGTTTGGCTAGAGCTTCGATGACTGCTTCAGTCTCCACAGAATCAAAGGCTTTCTGTAAATCAGTGAGCGTGAGACAGAGCGGCATCTTGTACTCCCTACAAACCTCAATGAGCTTGGTTACTGTGTGGATATGGTCGATTGTGCTGAATCCTTTCCGGAAGCCTGCTTGCTCGCATGGTTGTCCTTCATCTAGTGTTCTGCCAATCCTGTTCAGGATGACTCGTGTAAACAGCTTGTAGATGATGGACAACAGGCAGATGGGGGCGATAGTTGCCAATGTTTTGAATGTCTCCCTTCTTGAACAGTAGAACTGTCCTGCTGGTTTTCCATTGGGAGGGCACCTTGCATTCGGACAGGTAGCGTGTGAAGAGCTGAACTAGTGTATTGATGAGTACCGACGGCAGATTCTTCAGGTGTTCGGGTCTGACTTTGTCTGGGCCTGGTGCTGTTCCCTTCTTTACCGACGAGATGGCATGTCGTATTTCAGAAGGGAGAATATTGGGAATGACATATCCATCCTGTGGAATTTGGTATGTGGGCAGGTGGATGTGGCTATCAAAGAGATTTGAGTAGAAGTACTGGATAATCTTCTCCATTGCCTTTCTGGAAGATGTGATAGATCCATCAGGGCGTCGGAGGGCAGTCATCTTGGTCTTATAGTTGGCGAAGGACAGGCAGGCGGTACGAATGCTTTTCCCGGCTTCTGCTGCATCTTCCAGTATTTATGCTCTTCTGTCTTTGAGATCTTCTTTTATTGCTTCTCTGCACCGTTTAGCAAGCTTGAACGTTAGCATTTGGTCTCCTGAGGCTCACGCCTTGCCACGTTGGCGAATGAGCTCGAGAGTTTCTGAAGACAGGCGTCCTTTTGTGTCTTTCTCTCTCTCGGCATTCTTCGCACAATCATGGAGGTGCTGAACCAGTCGGTTGTATTCTTCATCAATGTCATCAATGATGGTATCTTCCCATGTTGCTGCAATAGTGCCAAAGAGTTCCCAGTTGGTGGTCGTTCTGGGAGTTCTCTTCTTAAACTTTGCAGCCTCTTCTCCCCATTGCGGGAAGTAGAATTTTGCACGAAGGAGACGGTGGTCGGATCCTGTTTGGAATTTGGGGGAGGAAGCAACATCGGTCAGACAAAACCGTAGATTGAAGATGATGTGGTAATTTCATTGTGGAACTGTCCGCCAGGAGATTCCCATGTCCAACGTTTCGCTTCTGCCTTCTGGAACTGTGAGTTCGCATGAATGGTCTTGGTGGACATAATGAACTCAGATAGTCTCTCACCCTGTTCGTTCCATTCTAGGCCATAGGTCCCAATGTGGAGTTCTTCAGCCGATCTTCTCGGCCCTATCTTGGCATTAAAATCACCGACTATGATCTTGTAGAAGGTGTGATTTTTTTTATAGAACTCCTCCAATTCCATGTAGAATTTCTCAATTTCATCTCCTTTGTATGTGGATGTGGGTGCGTAGACAATGAAGATAGAAATTGCTGGCAGTGGGCCACTTCTCTTCAAGTGTAATCGTCCTATCTGGTTTGTTAGGCATTTAAATGAATCAATGTTGACGGACCATGTTCGTGTTGACAAGGACACCAACGCCACCGATGCCTCTTTCGTCACATGTTCCAAGGAACAATTCTTCTCTGTGTCAAATACAGCATGATGCGACTGACGCCTCCTCGTCTCAGTCAGACCAATGATGTTGTACTTGATCTTTTGCGCTTGCACCATCAGATCCTCAATATATGCCTTCCAATACCAGCGTACATGCATTGAAAGTACAGACAGTCATTTTAGTCCTTCTTCGTTTTGGCAGCCTAGCATGGCTGTGAAATTTTATCAGGCACTGCTTGTTTGCCTTTCTTACTGCTGCTGTATTAAGGGCTCTTTCTGAGTCAGGAAAATAAACATTTTTGTTACTGCACAACAAAATCGCTGTGCAGCCACGCGATTTACCTCCAAATTACCGTGAATTTTCTACCCACCCCTCTGAGAGAGCCCCACTAAGTAATGGGAGTATAGCTCTCGCACGGCAAAGCCTGGCAAGCTGTCCGATGCATGTTCGATATGCCAAAACCAGTAACAAAAATGTTTACAATGAAAAAAATATTTTTTCAAGAAAAGAATCATCTTACTCTAGGACTGGGACATAGTGTAAGTGGTAAAGGACATGCCCCTAACTTGTAGAACCCTGGGTTCTATGCCCAGACCTATATTACCTCCAAGCACAAGGAGTATCACTGATAGTTCCCAAGCATTGCAAGGAAGCTCCTATAGAAGGAATGTCTTGGGCTGATGTTTATTTTCACCATTCTGCTTCCAGCCTATAGATCCTCCAACTGTTGAGGGACATCAAGTGAATTGACTTGTGATGATTCATTTGCCTTACACTGTGATTCGGTTAAAGATAGGCTTCTGGCTCTGCTTCTCTTGGAGAAAGAACTATGTACCCTTTAATTATTTTTTTAAGAGAAGGAAACTATTATTGGTAGTTGAAATCTGAAGTAACAAATTAGTACTGCACATTTAACCTACTATCTAGATTCCTTCATCTAAAATCTAATTTAAAGGTTGAAGAGAATTTTTTTTTGCTTTTTTTTGGGGGGTGTCATACCTGGCAATGCTCAGGGATTACTCCTGGTTCATCGCTCAGGAATTACCCCTGGCAGTGCTCAGGGAACCATATGGGATGCCAGGGATCAAACAGGGGTCGGCTGCATGCAAGGCAAACACCCTACCTGCTGTGCTATCATCCGTCCCCAAGAGAGTTTAGTTTTTAAAAACTTTTTTGAAAGCCCTAGTGCTAATAGCAACCCAAACCCACATTCATTTGTTATTCATTAGAGAATTTCCAAGTAGTTTTTATACACCTCCTCTTTCAGTATCACAAAATTTCTTTAGAATTATTTCTAGATTTTGTCTGGAAAGATGACATTGTAGTAGGCAGGTTACCTGGCTTCCAGGGAAATTTCACCCATATAAATTTTATGTGGGTTTTTCCCCCAGAGTTTTAGGTATGAACATAATCCAAATGTAACTCTTGCTACATTTTAGATCCTGATTGGGATCAAAAATAAATAATGGCATTATTGTTTTAGATCCTGATTGGGATCTAAATAAATAATGGCATTATTTCCTAAGTACTTTTTTAGGAAAAATGTTTAGGAAATATTTATTTCCTAAATAATGACATTAAAGAATGAATTTCAGATCTGATTGGCAAGGCTGTGTACACAGAGGGGAGATGGCAAGCTAAGCTTCCACTCAAATTGGGAAGACTTTGAGTCTCTTCATCCCAAGAGACAAGTCCTCGCTCACAAGACAGAGGGCTCAGGATTTATTCCTGAAATGTTTCCTTTCAAACTTGGCTAGTTTCTCTGTGTACAGTTGTGAAAATTTTTGGGCTAAGACTCTATGTTTCCTTTTCTTTAGAAAACAGAAGAGTGGTAATAATTCCTTTCTTTGGATAGAATATGTGTCTGGCAGTGTTTTCATTTGACATCATCATTAGCAGAAAAAAAATTCTGTAGGATATGATAATTTGAATTTCAGATTTTTCTCTCCAAGAAGGTGGCTGTCAATTCAGGCCTCCTTTTCCTTGATAACTGTGGCAATGTAAACAAAGACAGGCAAGAAACTCTTGAATGTGTGACTCCCAATCCACAGGAAGAGTAGAAGGGAGTTAGCTTGTGGTTGAGGGGGCTCAGGAAAGAGAAGCATCCAGTATCAGGCTAGACACAGAATTTCTCTTTTATTCATTTTGTTTTTGTTTTGGGGCCACTTAGCTATGCTCAGGGCTTATTAGTGGATTTTATTCAGGGACCATTCTTGGCAGTGATCAGGGGCCCATATATGGTACTGGGGATCAGCTGGGGTTGGCTGCATGCAAGGCAAGCACCTTAGTACGCACTGTACTAAATCTTTAGTCCTTTCAAATTTTTAAACTGAAATATTAGAAATGCAAGATTTGACTCTATTACTCTATTACTTTTCCACTGGACCCACTGATTTAGACTGCAATATATTTTCACTTGTTTTTGTTGCTTAGTTTATGTATTTCAATAAATATTCGGTGTATTTGAAAAAATTGACAACTCTGTCAGCAGATATGGAACTCCCTAGTTCATTATATCAAGACTGTTCATTGACTTGTTCACCTGTCCTTAATAGTGATTACTTTTTGCATCTTTTGCCCATTAAAGGCTGAGGGTGTGCTCAAATCCTCCTAGAAGGCTGCATTTATTATGTTTCATCTTGCTTTTCTGCCCACTTCTTAAAATACATCTTGAGGCTGTTTTGTTATGTCATGAGTCTAAAATTGGTTGCATCTTTGGGGTAATTTATTTGCCTCTACATTTTATATACTCATTTCTTTAGAGAGGATTCAAAAGGTCGAAAGGTGACCCTGCAGTAAATGGATCTTGCTGCCTCCTTCCCATGCTCCTTTGAATCTCAGGTTGTTGCCATCCATTACTCCCAGCTCCCATCTAAATCCAGGGCATTGTTTCCCGACTTTTGATGCTCATCGGTATTTCAAGCTTCCAGAGTTCACCTGACTGGCATTGTTTTTAGTTTTGTTGATGCATAAATGTTCAATTTAAAATGTCCTTGCATCTTGTTTCTCGGTGCATTCTTCTATATTCAGCTCTAAACCCATTCTTCTATCCATTCTGTGAGTGAAAGAAAGGGAGCAGGAAGAGGGGCCACAGGGCCCGGAATGAGGGTGCAAAGGGCAAGGAAATAGACTTACCTCCTGATTCCCAGTAGGGCGTCAGTTCTGCAAACTCTTTGCCTTGAGCCCAATGAGACTGATTTTAGATTTTTGACTTCCAAAACTGAAAGATAACTTTGAATTATACTGAGCCACTACCTATGATCATTTATTACAGTGGGACCCATTATAATTAATAAAGTCTCCTAAAGCATTACTAGGCAGATGGATTTCAATAGAATGAGTTCATAAAGTTTACAGTTAGTGAGTAGCTATTACAAGCTTATTTCTATTTAAGATATTATTCCTTTTGATAAGTACTCTCTTTTTACCTTTCCTTCTTCCCCTTTTTACTTTGTGTTTGAAGATTTATGCACAAAAACCACAGCAGAATCTGGAATAAAGTAGTGTTTGATCAGTGTTCGAATGCTGTTTTTAAAACAAAATGAGTGAATGAATACTAAATTGCTTGTGTAACTGATTGTTTCTAATTTTTACCAATATTAACCCATAGAAAAATAAGATACTTTTGAAAATCATACTTTGTATGTATAACATACAACTTAAACTATCAGATGGCCATGGCGCATGTCAGGACTCTCAGACAAACCTCTGCTCATAGGCCAGCACCTCAGAAATTCCTACAAGAAATGTTAAACGACACTGAAAAGTTCTTCACATTTCTTGATAAGCTTTGAGGAAACTCAATTTTCTAACCTTCTATATCCCCATGAAAACCAATACTAGCCCGAATTCTCCTTTCTGGAAAGTGTCCCAGAGGGCTGTCTCTTCATTCTCCTGACAGTCTTCTCAGACAGGTAGTAAAACACATGACCTCAAATTTTCAGTGCTCCTTGTGATGTAGGCTCTAGTCTTTTCCTTCAAAGATCATGATCATACCATGCCCCCTCTGCTCCCTTCTGTTTCTATGATTGCATGAATGCTGGACTTTGTTTCCTAAACTCTCCACTGTGTTTCCTAAACTCTCCACTGTCTTCCCCTCTTCCCTTCTCTTTGGTGCTGAGTTGTGCCCATGATCAGGAGTTGTATCTACTCTGGTGTGGGTGTTCCCATACTTGGTGGCGGTGCTCTCAGGAGGTCAGAGGCTTTGGTATCCCTGGCTATGTGAGCAGGCTCATGTGTGCTGATGGATGTCAGCAGTCCCTGACAGCAGAGGAGCCAAGGCCGTGTTTGATGCATGTGAGCAGCATCAGGATCACGTTCATGGTCTCAGTCACTGAGCTATTACCTGGTTCCCATCACTGTCACTGTATCACTGTCTTCACGTTCATCTTCAATTTGCTTCGAGCGGGCACCAGTAACATCTCCATATGACCTGTCTCATGCAAGTAGAGCCCAAAGGCACCTGCTTGCTCCAGGAACATAAAGAGCCTCAAACCATCCAATCAGGTCATGGGAATGAATGAGGTCTATAATTGTTACTGGTATTTGGCATATCAAATATGACACGGGTAGCTTGCCAGGCTCTGCCGTGCGGGGTAGCATACTCTTGTAGTCATCTCAAAATCCAGCATTTATTGATGAACCGCGAGACCGCGTGGAGCCGGGCTGTGATAGGCTGGTCTGCTGGGTGGAATTCTGACGAGAAGGGAAGTCCGGATGTGGAAAATGGAGGTCCTCATGGAGTGGGGGTCGTCTGGCTTGTGTGAGGCTCTGCTGGGGTGGCGGGCCAGGGCTAGAACCTGCCATCCCTCCCGGGCACCTCATGAGCGGCTGGGCACAGTGAGAGCCAGTAGCAGCTCTGCCCCATGTCTGTCTCTCTGGTTCCCATATTTCCATCTTAAATATCTACATATGTGTGTGTGATTGTCTAGACAAAAAGAGCTCCCAGATCTCATTTATTGATACTTTCTTTAGCAGTGACTGATTCACTTTTAACACAGACATTGAGTTTCTCATTTCAGTGCCTGCGTTCTTTTAACCTGTATTTTTTGGAGTTTTCATTTGTTTTGGTCAAAATAGTTTAATTTCATTGTATCCCATTATTTCATTGTGGTTTCTGTACTACTTTAATATATATTTTTTGGTTCTTTTTACTAGAGAAAAGGCTCTAATTATCCTATTACTTAAGTCTGCTTGCTGACTCTTGTTTATTATTGATTATTTCTTTGCAGCTTGATAATTTTGTAGGGGGAATTCACTGTGCAGAGTGATCATTTTAAGAGATTTCAGTGCACTCTAAATGTTGGGGATGTCCTAATAAAGCAGTTTTCATCTCTTAAGTGCCCTTAGACCAGTTTTTAAATTCAGTTTTCAGGTTGAGATTCTCATAATGCTTGGTGATAAATTCCAACTCAGCATTTTTAAGTAGCCTAGGATTTGATTTTCACTTGAAAATATTCAGAATTTCAATATATTCCTTGAGTCCTTAGGCATAGCTACTCTTTTCAAAGGGGAACAGAGCCAGAGAAACAGAGGTTAAGTCCTTTACCTTTCAGGCAGCAGACCCTCGTTTGATCCCTGGTACCACATACTTCCCCAGGAATCACCAGGAATGATGCCTGCATATAGAACCAGAAGTTGCCCAAGAGCACTACCAGGTGTAGCCCCAAAACAAAAAGCAAACGAAAAGCAAAGATGAAATTAAGTAGAGAAGAAGGGATACAGCATGGGCGTTAAGGGAACTTTGACTATGTGAGATCCAGTTTGGTCCCAAGGACTTCATGGTTTCCCAGGCATCATAGGGGGTAGCCTGTGGCACCACAGAGTTTGAGACCACATGCTCCTGACCTGGAATTATCTGATTAGGTCTAGTTGACTGAGTAGCCCTGAAAGGGCCCCCAGACCCTGGAAATGCTTGTGAGAGCCCCACAAAAATAAATACATTAGAGATACAGTTCTTTTAGGCATGTCAGTTTTATATAAAGATCTCGTAATTGTTCTTCAACTCATCTAGACCAATCCATGGGCTTTAAAAACTTCCTTTGCAACCAAATACAGTGTCTTTCATGTCTGCTGGTGTCAAACCAATCAGTAGACCTATCTGGTACAAGAGAAATTGTTCATATTTATATAGGAAGTGGGTGCATGTGGCAGGCCCCAGCTTGATTCACAGCACTGCATGTTACCTGAACATTGCCAGGGTGTAATCCCTGAGCCCCACTAATGTTGCCCCAAAACAAAAAGAAAATAAATTAGAAACTGAGGATGAATTTGTTTACATCTACCCAGGTTTCTCTTGGGCCTGCTGATTGGGCTTACTTATAAATTTGGAACAGTATATAGTACATTGCTAAAATAAAATTTTTTTGTTGTAAATCTAAGGACATATAGAGATAAATCTCATTTAGCTTGTGGTTAGTCTCCTTTGCAACTCAGCCCATGACCCAGCCACAGCGCATCTCCTGTGACATTAGGACTCCTAGTATACTCAGAACCCCACACAAAACCATAACTCTAAGTCTGGGTAAGAAACACCTTCCCTCAAAATCCTAAATCTGGTTTTCACCTTCTCCATACTCTGTTTTATGCAGATGGGAGGGTACATCTGGGATCTGTGATTCTTTTAGAAGAACAAGCACAGGGGGTTTCTCCTGGCCCTATGCTGAAGGGACCATGTGGTCATGGAACAAGGGCTGGCTGCAGGTAAGACAAGTGCCTTACCCTATGTTCTAACTATCTCGCTAGCCCTTGATGCTCCTTTTTAAATTCCCTAATCAGCTTTTCTAGTTCCACATGTCATTGAAGTGAAAAACGGGTCACACACAGCTGTCTTTCCTTTGATTCCAGGGATTCCAGGCCTTGCTTTTCTTTGGTCTTTCATTAAAGTGTTGTGAGGTTTTGATTCAATATGTGTAAGATTCTTTCCCATTTCCCCCTTTATCTTTCCCTCCTGTTAATTTTTCATACCCTCTTTCCTTCCTCCTTCCCTCCGTCCTTCCTTCTATCCTTCCTTCCCTCCTTCCTTTATCCTCTTTCCCTCCCTCCCTTCAGCACCAGCCAAATCCTAAACCTAACTAACTAACCTTCATCTAACATGTAGAGAAAGAAGTACTCTGAAATCCCTCTCCATGGTCATCTGACCACCTTTCCCAAGATTTTCTGTGTTTAGTTTTACACATTGAAATGGTTCTTACTGAAGATGGTTTAACAGGTTTCAACATTATCTGATCTCAGAAAAGACAAGAGAAGGTATCTATTCATTTGCACAATCTTCTTATGATTCCTGCTATTTGTTTCAACGAGCAACTGTTTCATAAAACAGCAGTACCAGAAACTAAGTCCATTTGCTTTCACTTTTCCTAACTGCATGAAAGTCTCCTTACTCTAATTATACCAGAAAGGTCATTCCTAAGGAATTACTAACCTTCAAATGATATCAGATAATTATTCCCAAGAGAATCAGACAAATTTATAAAACAAATAATGTTGAAATTTCAGACATCAATCTCATTTTTTTTGCCCATAGCCTGGGAACAAGGGAACTATGAAATATAATTTTACCCCAAGGTCTATGACATGCCTACATGAAAATGATTCCCGCCTGCCAAAAAAGAACAAAAAAGAAAAGAAAAAACTATTTGGGTACATAGTCTAATGCAGGGTGTTATATTTAAATAATGGAAGGTCTCTGAAAGAGTAAAATCATTCTCTTCCAAATGAAGTATTCTAAAAATAATTTCAGTAAGTATTTTAGGAACCACTTGGTCTGTTAGTCAACAGTTTTTACTGTTGACTCAATTTAGTGTGTAAGTAATAGAATACTTCACCAGAATTCCTTTTGGGGGCCACAAGAGTGTACCAGCAGAGCTCAGGGCTTATTCCTGGCTCTGTGCACAGGGATCACACATGGGGGTGCTCAGAATATCACATTGTGGTCCAGAGTTCTAACAGGGGTTGACTGCTTACAAAGCAAATGCCTAAACCACCGTCTCTCTCTTCCACCCAGACTTCTCCTTTCAGTAACACTATTAGACTTCTAGAGAGACTCCAAACTTCCACTCACACACATGGGAAAACATTGAAAGAGTTGAGCTGTACCCCATCACCAAATGCGAGCACTGTGAAGTTAAACCCCAGACCAAATCTGAGATCAAGACTGTTAGTCTGTGTTTGAATATAAACAATCCACCTCCCTGGATAAGACCCATGGAAGTGGGGCAGGCAGGAAATCTCCCTTGGTACCAAAACCCTCAAATCTTGGAAGCAACCCATTTAGAGCAGAGTTTCCCAAAGAAGTGTGTCTAGGAGCTCAATCCCTAAGGGATGTTCTTTCTAGAAAAGGATGTATGGTACTAAGTTTGGGCACTTCTGCAAAATAAATCTGTTTTGGGAGAGTCAGAAAGTATGTCAGTGATGTTAAAGTTGGTGAGAGTTCCTGCAGAATAAAAGTGTCCTTGATTCCATTTAATTTGAGATTTCCAAACTATGTTTCACTCACAGCCCACTCTTTATTTCTATATAATCAAATCTGTTGTACTTCTGTTCTAGTATGCTTCAAGTGTTTCGCTTGGGAATTGCCTGATCCTTATTTCTCTTTTTTCTCCTATTTTTGTTTCAAATAAATCTCAATATAAAATTATTTTTTAAATAATTGATTAATAAGTATCACTGTTGAGGGAGGTTGTGATAGGGAAAAAACCCTAGAAGAAGAAAGATGAGGTGAAACTGTAGTAGTGTGTAATGGAAATTATAGAAGGGTCATAAAGGATGATATACTAGGATTCAGATACTGGGGCCGGAGCGATAGCCCAGTGGGTAGGGCATTTGCCTTGCATGTGGCCGGCCCATGCCAGCCTCAGTTCGATCCCGGCATCCCATATGGTCCCCTGAGCACCGCAAGGAAATTCCTGAGTGCAGAGCCAGGAGTAACCCCTGAGCATCGATGGGTGTGACCCAAAAAGCAAAAAAAAAAAAAAAAAAAAAAAAAGATACTTAGCAACTACCATTTAAATGCAAACAATAAGAAACCCCATTTTGACTAAGTAAACTTTTCTGAGATCACATGGAATAATGAACAAGAAAGGATAACCAAGAATATTTGGCTGGAAGGTAGCCTCCCAGGGAAGTTTCTTCTCTTTCTACAAAGATAGCATGCAAAACAAGGTTTGGGGGGCACATAAATAGGTAGACTCTTCAAGGAAGACTGGAAGGAAGCAGAATACCTAGGGAGTTCAGCATACAATAAAGGGAGCCTTTCAAATGGCTGGGGGAAAAGTAACCCTGGCCTGGAGTGTCTAATTTCTTTTTTTTATTTTTCTTTTCCATTTCTTTTATTTATATTTTATTTTCCATTTATTTTATGCAAATAATAACTTAACATATCCTTAAGTTACGTTCTCAAAGAAGATATGGTTAGAAAAACATAACCACTGGCCTGCCTAACCCTAGGACTCATTGAAGGAGCTGAGGGCATACAAAGCAATGCTCAGGGATTACTACTGACACTGCACTCAGAAATTATTCCCGGTGGTGCTTGGGAGACCATATGGAATGCTGGGAATCAAAGTGAGTGGACCACATGCAAGGAAAGTGCTCTACCAGGACCATACCTATCTATGCTCAGGGTTTCCTAGCTCTGTTCTCAGAAGTTGTTCCTGGAGGTACTTGTAGGCCAATATGGTACAAAGACGGTTGAAACCAAGTAGGCTACATGCATGAGACTCACATGCACAGGGCAGAGCTGCTACTGGTTCTCCCTGTGCCCAGCTGATCACGAGGCGCCCGGGAGGGAAGGTGGGTTGTAGCCCTGGCCCACCAGCCCAGAAGAGCCTCGCAAAAAGCTTGAGGACACCCCCACACTATGAGGGCCACCATTTCCTACATCTGGACTCCCCTCGTCAGAGCTCCACCCGCAGAATAGCCGATCACAGCCCAGCTCGTCACAGACCCACTCTGCAGCAGTCTTCTTCAAACCCAGCCCAGGTACGCTGATTCAGAGACTCACATACACAGGGCAGAGCTGCTACCGGCTCTACCTGTGCCCAGCTGATCACAAGGTACCCAGGAGGGAAGGTGGGTTCTAGCCCTGGACTGCCACCCCCAACAGAGCTTCACAAGAAGCTAGAGGACCCCCACACCATGAGGACTACCATATTCCACATCTGGACTTCCCTCTTGTCAGAGCTCCACCCAGCAGAAGAGCTGATCACAAGCCCATTCATCAATAAATGCTCAAAATCAGAGGTGACCACAAGAGTATCCCACCCACATGGCAGAGCCTGGCAAGCTACCCATGTCATATTTGATATGCCAAACACCAGTAACAATTATGGACCTCATTCCCATGAGCCGATGGAATGGTTTGAGGCTCTTTATGTTCCTGGAGCTACACTAGAATGTGACAGGACATATGGAGATGCTACTGGTGCCTACTTGAACAAATCGATGATCAGTGGGAAGACAAGTGATACAAGTCAACCTTTTTCCTGACCATTTAGAGTTGAAGAAGGGCTGAGATAAAAATGGAATTGGTTATCCAGTAGGGTAAAATTAGTTGCTGTGATTCTATAACCTTTCTGACTAATTATATCACAGGATTAAGATCTCTAAAAGAAGAATGATTATAGACTTTATTTTCTGAAGTCTGTGCTAAAAATCTAAACAGTGTTCATTAAGTTATGTCCTAAGATTGAGTTGAACCATTCTTGGCACCAGTCAGACCTACCCCTAATAGAGTTTCACTGTAATCTGAAAGACCATGATCCTTGACTCTACCATAGAACCAATGATCATAAGATACCTGAATTGATTGAAGTACACTTATTTTAAAGGATGCTGGGGCTGGAGCTATAGTACAGTGGGCAGAGCATTTGCCTTGCACACAGCCAACCTTGGTTCAATCTCCAGCATCCTATATGGTTCCCTGAGCACCTCTAGGAGTAATTCTGAGTGCAGAGCAGGCGTAACCCCTGAGCATCTCTAGGTGTGACCTAAAAAGCCAAAAAAAATGCTTAGGGATGCTCAAGAACAGTGTGTAGAACATATGCATTGCACAAGACTGAGCTGGGTTCAATATTTGGCACTCCAGGTGGTGCTGGAGTCCTGCAAGGAGAGATCCCTGAGAGCCAGGAAAAAGCCCTGAGCACCTCTAGGTGTGACGAAAAATAAAATAATGAATGCCTGGGAAGTAAGTTGACTGCATTGATTATGAACTATTTTAGGATGTGGTTATGCTAACAGAGGCTTCCTATGGCCCCCTGTCTGCAAAGGCCAAGTGACTTTTCACTGGTGTAGAACCTACAGCTCTGTTACCTGGAGAAGTGATGTATTTCAGCCCATCTCACTCAGGAGCAAACAAGTAGCAGAAAACATTCCAGTGTCATATCTTCCATCACAATATCCTCCATTGCAGTATTCTCTATTGCAATATTCTATGTTGCATTATCTACCATGACTATGTGCTCTATTACAATATCCTTTATGGCATTAAAGGAAATTGTTTTGCATATCTGACACTTGGGGAATCTTGTGTCCCTGGAGAAGATTTTCCCGAAAACCACCTACATCACGCTTCCTTTTTAAATAACATTTCTCTGTGGGAATTGTAGGTTCAGTCCCTTGTCAGCAAATGGCCCCCTAATAGCCCCTCAATGGCAAAGTTATGACTTATTCTCCAAGAAAAATGCTGCCTTGTGAGCATGTTTTATTGAGGCTAAGAGTCAAGTCATAAAACACCAGGCCTCATATCTGAGTGCCTGTTCACTAACATGCTATTTATTTGTACATAAATATTTTCCTTTTCTCTGTAGGGATGGATTTGCTTGCGTATTCGAGTAGGCCATCTGAGTAAATTAAAAATGTCCAAAGTATTATATTGGAAATGTAGATTAGGGACTGATTATTTTAGTTATTATCTTTCACCTGATTTAGCTGGCTTCTGGGTTGTCTAAAGAATTCATAGGAATACAGTATTTACATTAAAGCACTTGTATAAAAAATTATGTAGAGCTCTAAGTATTAAATTAAGAAATGACAGTCTTTTACTGTTTTAGCATTTTATGCTGTAAATTAGCTTTAAGCATTTGTGTTAGATTTGTTCCTTATGAAAGAAATCAATTAACTTCTGTTCACTTGATACCATAAAAGCACAGGGTAATTGCACATGTCGATATGCACATTAAACCCTTTACAGTAATAAGCAGGGTGGAATTATGAAAGACTCCAGTAAAGTTGTATGTGCCCCTTGGTCTGTCAATCTCATTGCTACCCCAATGGCCACTGGAACTCTAGGTTTCTTTTTACCTTGTGCTTGTACTAAACACTCTTTTAATTAAAGAAATTTATTGTGCTTGCTTTCTGGCTTCCATTGACAAAGCATCTGTAATTTCCAAGTCAAAACGGACCCTCTGGTTCTTTGGATGAAAATTCAAAGATAGCATGGTGCAGGGTGTTTCTTCTCACTTAATTTCTTCACCCATCATCCTATAAGTGAAATTATTTCACTGAGAAATGCCTAGTTATTGTGAGGGCACCCAGGTAGAGCCGAAAAGTGATATGTATAAGTGGAAGGAAAGCATCCATAGTCACTCTTCTGGGGAATGGTACAAAAGTCTTGTCAAGAGGGTGTTGGAATGGAGCCATTCATTATGTTCTTTTCGGTCAGGTGTTGATAACAGGCTCGTTTTGCTTAAGTTTGAACTTAAGCTTGGAATGTTGCATTTGAAAAGAAGGTGCTGAAAGCAATTTTGAACCTTCTTTATGTGTCTGCTAAAAATAATTAAATGGAACAGAAGAAGAAAAGAAATGCTGCCACTTCCCTGTCAGGTCAGCTTACCAGCGGGCTCTGGCACAGATGGAAACCGGAAAGGAAGTTGCTGCTTAGCTCTCATGAGTAAAATGAACTTGGTGTTGGTGGCGTGCTGCTCCCTTCCGAGGATGTTGACAGAAATTGTATGTGATTCTAATGGTCAAATGGGAGCTGCAGTTCACACTCAATGGGAGTCAGGTGAAACCCACTTAATGCAAAAATTATCAGTAAATGGGAATTCGGTTTAGAAAGATTTGGATACAATGTTTGGGCCTGAGACATGAAGTAAGGGCTTACTTGCAAAGCCGTTATACCATTCCTGTGTTCTCCCAGCTGGATGGGAAAAGGAAAAAATGACACTGTACTTAACAAACACTCTTAAGATTAGAGCCTAGCAAATAAGAGTTCTCTGAAAATAAAACTACTTTAAAAAAGGAAATAACTGTACTTAAAATTTAATGCTTTCCGGGGTGGGGCAGGAGATATAGTTCAATGGGTTGAACACATGCTTTGCATGTAGGAGGCCTATGGTCAATCCCCTGGCATGTACAGTCCCCTGAGCACTGCCAGGAGTAATCTCTGAGCCCTGAGTTGGGAGTAGCCCTTAAGCACCACTGGGTATGGTTTAAAAATCAAAATAAATGAATAATGATTTGGGAAAGGCAAAGTTTAGTGATAGACATGGATTGGGGGTTATCAGGGACTGAGGTGGGACAATATTTGTACTATAAGGTTATGGACTCTTTTGTTTTAATGCTTAATCTTGTATTGAGGTATTGCTTTAAGACTTTCTGTGCTTTACCACTTCAGATGTGTGTTATCATACACCATGCCTACCAACAAAGTACCAGTTTTCCTCCACAGCATTTAGTGGACATCCTGGCACCAGATACTTCTCCCCACTCTTCCTTGGGGTACCTTAGTCATTGTCCGTGGTTGTGTTTCTACTGCTTTTGTCTTTCCTGTGTTTGCTTCTCTATGTCCAATATATGGGCAAGATCATCTGGTATTTGACTCTGGTGGTGGTTTGCAGTCAGTGTGTATCAAAACTCATTGACCAGTACATCCCAAAGGGCGGGAGTTTAGTACATGGAAAATAGCCAAAAGAATCAGTATTTTAAAAATTACCATAACCAAAAATAGATGCTTGTTTAAGCGGCACAAATTCATCACTACTGCCTGTCTCTTGTCATGCTTCTGATTCATGGCAAGGCAAGGCAAGAAGGAGGCAAGGGGAGCCATTTGTGCCCAGAAGCTTGCTTATCTGTTCTCAACAGAACTGAGAGTATTATGGTTTTTTTACCTTGTGCTTGTACTAAACACTCTTTTAATTAAAGAAATTTATTGTGCTTGCTTTCTGGCTTCCACAAAGCTTTTGTAATTTCCAAGTCAAAACGGACCCTCTGGTTCTTTGGATGAAAATTCAAAGATAGCATGGTGCAGGGTACACCATGAACTTTGTCGCTCTTGTTGTATAATTTGGGGCCACACCCAGTGGTGCTCAGGGCTTATTCCTGAGTTTGAGCTCAAGTATCTTCTCTGGTGGTGTTCGGGGGACCATATGTAGTGCAGGGAATTGAACATGGGTTGCCTGCATGCAAGGTAAGTGACCTATCTGCTGTTACTAATACTCCAGCATCCAAATTAATCATTTATAAAGTAGGGAAAATAAATATAACCAACACTCATCACCTACCAGAATGAGCAAATTTATTATTTGCTCATAATAAATGAGCAAATTTATTATTTTTAAATTTTTATATCAGATCTTGATACCTAATAAAATGGAACTTTATTAAGAGAAGGAGCCTTCTAGCTTTCACTCCTGGCATGCTATGCTGTTCCAGAAATGATTTTGAAAAATAACAGTCAGCTGACAGTGGCAAGGACGATGTAACTGCTCCCTTGAGTGAAGGCAATGAGTTCATCACATTTGTCATTGGGTGTCTCCCCAGCTGTACCCTGGGAAGGCAGAATTAGCACATCCATGTTGATATATAGAAGACACATAATGATCACTGGCTAGTCACACAGCTCAATGCAGATCTGAGTGTGTGCACAGTTGGGCTGAGTTGGGAAGATGGGATTATCCAACTTGGGTGTTCATTACCAACATCCAATTTTTCCAGTTTTTTCATCTCTTTCTTCAAGAATTCAAACAGTAGAGTTGGTCCCTTTGAAAGGGAAGTTTTAGGAGTTAAAAGGCTTAATAAAGTACTTCAGTTCCAGAGGGTAACAACCCAAAAAGACCACAAGAGAAAACAAATTTGGTGCGGAATGCCAAATCTGCCATATGAATCTAAAAGAAAAAAGCTATAGATGACTTTTCAAATTGCAAAAACTGCCTAAGCTGTCTAAATGTCCCCAGAAGTTTTCTGTTGTATGCCTGTCTCTGACAAGAAAATTGCTAGTCCTCCTCTGAAATAAAGCAATTACCAAACAGAGATGTGTCATATTTATGGACTGCCGTCAGTTGCAGTATTGAGCAAGTCACTTGGAATTGCAGTCTGAAATGTTTCATGGAATTTGGGGGATTCAAAGAACATATGACCGCACGTGCTGCATGGGGCTGTTTGATAGCATGAATAGAGTAGCTCCATGAAGCTGATGTCATCTTACCATCAGCTCGAGACTGCACCAGTCTCCCAAGACCACCAAAGCAAGAATTATTCTTTCGAGCTCAAATTCCTCTAAGTGGCATTTGATACACTTTACAAACAGACTTCACAACTTAGATCTCTTACTGCTCTTAAAGGGACTCCTTTATTGGAGGAATTTATTGTTTTTAAAGAATGGGTTCATGTGTTTCGTTGTTACATTTTTTAATGAAGTAACATTGAATCAGATCATTAGGTAGGTCTTTTGTGCAGCATCATAATTTGTCATCTGTATATTTGACGTTATTATCAGTACCAAAAGCCTAATTTTTGTCTGCTACCAATTACATAACTATGTAATTGACCACTTTGCTATACATGCCCACCCTTCCTCCTATAACATCATATTGTTCTCATAATCTAGTTTTTTTTTGTTATTTGCTTATTCATTTGTTTTTTATCTTCTTTACATGAGTGAAATCCTAGAGTAACTGTCTTTCTCTGCCATAGTTATTTACAGCATAATAAATTTTAGATCCATTTATGAGGCTGTAAATGGCAAGATTCCTTTCTCAGAGCTGAGTCCTCCATTGTGTGTGTATAGCCAACATCATCCTTGGGTCTTTATCCATTTACCCATGGACACTTTGGTTGTTTCCCAAACCTTACCGTTGAAAATAATGCTGCCACAAACATAAGGTTATTTATTTTTCATATTGGTTCTTTTCTACTACTGAAATGCTCAAGTGGAATAGATGGATCACATGATAAGTCTGTCATTTATTTATATATTTTTGGCTTTTGGGGTTCACAGCTGACAGTTCTCAGGGGTTACTCCCAGCTCTGCACACAGAAATAGCTTCAGGAAGTGCTGGGGTACCATACGGGATTCCTACGATCAAATCTGGGTCAGTCATGTGCAAGGCAAATGCCCTACCTGCTGTACTCTCTCCAGCCCCTGATAGGTCTGTCCTTAATGTCTTGAGGACTCTTCACACTGACTTCAACAGTGGCTACCCCAGTTTACCTCCCTAACCTTGGTACAGGAATGTATCTTTTCTCCACCACCTCACCAATGTTCATTTGAATGCATGTCCCAGTTGGATGCATTTCCTTCTTAGCTTTTCATGTGCATAATGGATGTTTGTATGTTTTCCTGGAAAATGTGTCCATTCAGATCCTCAGTCACTTTTAGTCAGGTGATGAGTTTTATGGTGTCTTTATGTTTTGGATAGTAGCCCCTAATAACCTGTGTAATTTCTGAATATCTGATTGCTTTTCTGCTTGGTTGCTTTTGCTGGGTTAGAAGCATTTTAGCTTGATGTAGTTCCCTTTCTTTATTTCTCTTTTA
The DNA here is from genome assembly GCA_021461705.1 of Cryptotis parvus. Taxonomy (NCBI): domain Eukaryota; kingdom Metazoa; phylum Chordata; class Mammalia; order Eulipotyphla; family Soricidae; genus Cryptotis; species Cryptotis parvus. The sequence goes on from JAJIBD010022160.1 coordinate 113,351, forward strand.
CTTCCCTTGCTGATGGGGGAAGAATCCACACTGACATTGCTGAGGTCAGTGACTGAAACATCACCTCATGTCTCAGTTCTTTCATTCAAGTCTCTGAACTGTTTTGAATTGATTTTCTTTCGGTTTCTTTTTTTGGTATAAGATGTAAAAGCATTGCATAGATTCATTCTTCCTCATGTTCCTTTTTGCTTCTTTGGTCACATCGCTATGCTCAGGGTTACTCCTGGCTCTGAACTCAGGAATTACTCGGTGACGGTGTTGGGGGACCCATTGTACTGTCACCCAGTCTCCAACTGGAATCTTTTGATCAAGTTACATTTATGTAGAGACTTTCCTTGATCAGGAATCTTTAATCTGTAGATATTTGTATGCATGAAGTACGATTAGAATATCTAAACTTGTTCCTCTCTCTCTTCTCTCACTCTCTCTCCCTCCACCCTCTCTCTATTCCATGCCCTGGCTTTAAATGGCAGCCATTTGTCTTTAACTCCCCAGATTTCACTCCACACTCTACCTTGCCATCTGACCCCTGCACTCTGATATCTGAGGCCTCATTACCCAACTTGCAATGCATGAACCAAGATTCCATTGTAGTTCCTGAGAACTTGTTTAAAATGCAGGATCTTGACTCCATCTTAGACTAACTGAACCAGAATCTGCATTATAACAAGATCCCCAGACTCATATGAGCATTAATGTTTAAGAAACACCAGTTTCAATCACAATTGGGGATTTCTCACATTCTACCTTTATGATGTCATTTATTTAGGCAACTATTCTATCAGATATAACCCCTTCATAGTTTTCTGTAGACCTAGCCTCATTATGCTTTATACTTCAAGCATCAAGCCAGTGAGACACTAACAGAAAAGACACACAATGAGTTCAATTATACCAAAATGCAGATGAGCAGATTTGCACCACAGCCTGTGTGTTTGAGTTTGAGAGAGGAAAGGTAGCTGCCTCCTGTTACCAGCAGAGGTGCCATTTTTGCTGGTCATCAGTAAGGTGGCACTTAGTGACTAGCTTGATTTGTTTTAGAGTATCAGGTGAGTAATGTGTTTGTAAGAGTAAGTGCTAAATGATGCTACAGCAGTCTCCCTTTCTTTGGCTTAGTCAACATTTGAATTTGTCCAGGAAGCCAATTAGATTGGCTGTTCCATTTGTCCTGCTTTAACCTGGACATCTATACAATAATTGGGACATGTCTGAAGCTTTACCTTAAAATATGTGTTTACCAGTATTAGTGCAACCTATTGCCCGGCTAGCCCCAGCCTATGTTTTGCAGCAGAACAAACTGGCATTTACATTTCACCCTGAGCTGTGGTATTTCTATTCAATTGCTTGGGGTTTTGTTGTTGTTGTTGTTGTTATTGTTGTTCCTGTATCTGATACTCATTTAAGAGGGTTTCACAGGACCTGCTGGATTTGTGAAAATCAATTGACAGTAAATTTACCTCTCAGACAACCTCAGAATGGCCCTCATTTACATCAAGAATGGAAGAGGGAAGCAGAAGGAGCAACAGACTATCTGAAGATGTGGTCACTGGCCCCTGCACTGGACAGCCCATTAGAGAGGGGTGCTCCTATTCTGAAAAAGGCAGGTGGGTTTTGAAATTGAACTTCTGCATAACTGGAAGTTTACATGAACTCTTTTCTTTCTTTGAAAGTGTTTAGGTGCCAATGATTATTGTCCATACAAATAAGCTCTCTAGCTAAAGCAATATTCTTAGTTTTCCATTTATCTCCTATCTGCTTTGCTCTGTTTTATTTTTACTTTGAGTTTCCCAAATATAGCAGATGAGAATCATGGGAGCTTATTAAGCATTTGCTTTCCTGAGATCCACTCCCAACTCCAGACCTAAGATACCCCTGTGGACTCTCAGGAATGCCTCTCCAGAAGCTTCTTTTGGGGCATGGGGAGGGCTCCCCAGCAATGCTCAGGGAAACTTGGGGTTAGTCCCAGTGATATTTGGCCAAAAGGGAAGAATGGAGTTTGGGGCTGGATCAGTTATTTATGTACTCATGAAACCCTGACCAAGCTTCTGTCCCTTTAGATGAGTCTTAATCGAACCACTGTCTAATGTTTATTTCTGAGGGTTTTTTTTCTCCTGAGGCAAATTACAAAAGAAAGTGTCTTTCCTACTCGTTAATAAATTTTGTTTGCTTGTCTGTTTTGGTCATTTCTGCTCCCAGGCCCTGTGCAAATCCCAGGGAGATGAAAAGAGGAAAAAGCCACTTCTCTCCAGACCGATCACATGAGGGCTAGAGAGGTGGTACAGAGGCTAAGGCACTTGCCTTGCACACAACTGAAGGTATGTTTCTGGAGGGACAGTAGCACCACGGAGGTGCCCTGGATAATTCCTGGCTCCATGAGCATCACTGTATCCACAAGGTTTTTTTGTTGATAGCCTCATGGCTGAGAATCCCCAGGAGGGCCCCCTAGGCATCCTGAGCAAAATGATCAAATCATCAGAGAGATAAGATACAGACTAAGGTCCAGGGGACATTGGGAGCTCACCTCTTGGGGTGAGCTCCAAGAGGGAAATGGACACAAATCAAACCCTATCACTTTTTCTATTGTGAAGAAATAATAATCTCACAAAATTAGAAATATCTATAAGATATACTATTATATATATATATATCATGTATAATCAATTTAGTGTGTCCATGATTGCACATTAAAATAAGAATAATTTAGAGCCAGGAAGAGAGCTTGAGGAACTCATGTCTTGCCATGTGGGACTCCTGGGTTCAATTCCTGATACCACAGTCTCCCAGGACAGTGTGAGAAGCGACCCCTTGAGCACCTGGTTAGATGAAGTCAAGTGGCCACCAAACATAAAGTGAGTGAAAAGCCAGAAGAGTGGTGTTGTTCTAAACTCCATACAGTATTGGTGCTGACTAAAAATATATCAAACCAATGGAGGACCAGGAATGGCCACAAAATGATCTACTGGGAGCAAAGCAAAGAAATTCTTTCCAGTTAAATATAAGTAACTAGGATGGTCAGGGCCTCTGAGTTCTTTTTCCCCAAATATTCCACAGGGGATACAGACCCCACATCCTTCTTTATAGTCTGTCATCAGTCCATTGGATGTGTATAATGAGCACGTCCTTCTCAAGAGCTGCTGCTTCTCTTGCCTTCAGGCTGTTCCTTAACCGGGATTTCTGCCTTTCCCCGACCCTATTTCCTTCCAAATGCAAACTGTCTAATATGAATGTTATTTTTTCCAAACTGGGCTTACTGTCTAATATTGGACTTTCTACCAGGGGAATACCTTGCTAAATAGAGCTTAGTGCCATATATTTTTTAGGTCTAGATTTAATTCTCCTGGAAAGAATTTCTAATCTGCTCTAGAGGGACTTCAGGTTAAAAACTTACTTGACAAAAATAAATACATAAATAATAGAATAAATCCAACACTAGTTTCACTGCTATTTACATTCCCATATAAAGGACCCCAGTAGAACCGAATGAACACAAGAATATTTGTGGCCTAAGGGAAATATTCTCTCTCTGGGTGTATGTATGTGTTTTTAATAGCTGTGTTCTGAGTTTCAGAAAGTTCCATAATTGTAGCTGAAAAACCACAAACAAGAGCATAAGCACCCCCATGGTCCCCTTTCTGGAAGTTAGATGCTGGTGTAGTTGCACTTCTCCCATCAAAGATCTTCTGTGTCTGAAAGAATCTGGCTGCATTGTTCAGGAGGGTCATGAATCAGCAGCACTGCTTGAGCAAAGATGTTCAATGTGCCTGACTCTAGGAAATGAAGAAAAGTCACTCTAGAGTCAAGGGTTCTGACACACAGAGCAACAGTACAGCAGATAGCGTGTTTGCCTTGCATGCAGCTGACCCAGGTCACATCCCTGCCATCATATATGGTTCCCCAAGTACTACCAGAAGTGATTCCTAAATTCAGAGCCAGTAGTAAGCCCTGGGTACCACCAGGTGTAGTTGTAAAACATAACAAAAAGGGCTTTAGCTACCAGTGTTAATGTGGTAACTGGAGAGCTGTCAGCTGGTCTGCCATCATGTTTTTGACGTGATCTCAGGTCACTATCACTATCACTATCACTATCTTCCCGTTCATCATCTATTTGCTAGAGCGGGCACCAGTAATATCTCCATATGTCCTGTCTCATGCTAGTATAGCCAAGGGCATCGGCTTGCTCCAGGAACATAAAGAGCCTCAAACCATTATATTAGATCATGGAAATGACCTAATATAATTTTTACTGGTATTTGGCATATCACATACGACACGAGCAGCTTGCCAGGCTTGCCATGCGGGAAGCATACTCTTGTAGTCACCTCCAAATAAAGCATTTATTAATGAACTGCGCGACCGCTTGGCGGCGCCAAGCTGGACTGTAATGGGCTGGTCTGCTGGGTGGAGTTCTGATGAGAGGAAAGTCCGAATGTGGAAAATGGAGGCCCCCATGGAGGGGGAGGTGGTCGTCTGGATTGTTGTGAGGCTCTGCTGGGGTGATGGGCCAGGGCTAGAACCCGCCATGCCTCCCAGTGCCTCATGAATGGCTGGGCACAGGGAGAGCAAGGAGCAGCTCTGCCCCATGTCTGAGAGTCTCTGGATCAGCATACCTGGGCAGGATTGAGAAAAAAAAAACTGCTGCAGGGTGGGTGTGGATGATCCGGGCTGTGATGGCCTGGTCTGCTGGGTGGAGTTCTGACGAGAGGGAAGTCCGAATGTGGAAAATGGCGGCCCCCATGGAGTGGGGGGCAGGGGGTCGTCTGGCTACCAGCCTGAAATGTTTGGACCTTTCAAAGGGAATCTGACAGCCTGAACAAAAAATATTTTCCCAGGCCACTTGGTCACCTTATTTATCTCCATTATTATTGAATAGCAAAGGAAACCAAAGCAATGTAAAAACATAAATAAATCATCAGAGGCTTAAATTAAGAATGATAATGTTAATGACAATAGTTGGTGATAGTTAAATGGGGCCCAGTATGGTGCTGAGGCCCTCTCCAGTCATTGCTTTATGAAATTTTATAGACATGACATTGTGCAAAAGAAGCAAGACATGACAGAATTTGATTCCAGAATAAAATTCTAGAATAGGCAAAAGTCACTTAGTGGGGAGGATTAGATCAGGAAGCAAGCAGGGACCAATAGTGGGGTTTGAGGAAATTTGGAGGGGTAATGTTGGTCTCCTTTTGGGAGCAGTGTTTGGTTGCCTAGCTGTTTCATTGGGAGATCTGAACATTTGTGATTTCCTGTTGAACTCAAGAGGTCAGATCAGGCATCGTACTTTTCTCTCTTTTTTTTGGGGGGCAAAGGTAAGAGGTTGGTAGGGATGGGGAAGATGGTTATTTAGAGCCACACTCAGCGATGCTCAGGAATTACTCGGGAATTACTCCTGGCAATGCTTGGGGGAACCATATGGGAAGTGAGCACTGAACCCAGATTGGCCTAGTGCATGCAAAGTGCCTTACCTGCTGTAGTGTCACTTCAGCCAAACTGCATCACACTTCAAAGTGTTTTTATTATTATTCTTACTATAACACCATGAAATAGACATTTACAAAACTGTTCATGATTGGGTTTCTGTCATACAATGTTGCAGTGCCCATCCCCCCAGCAGTGCACATTTACTAACACCAATGTCCCAGATTTCCCTCCCCCTCACCCAGTCTATAGCAGGCACTTTTCCTCTTCTTCTCTCTCAAAGAGTGTTTTTTAGCCTTTAATTTTTGCTTGAAATGCAGATTTAGAGGACAGAAAGGTAGTTCACTTAGGATACTTGCCTTGCATGCAACTGACCGACATTCAAGCCCCAGCACCACCCTAGGACTGATCCTTGAGCACAGAGCCAAAAGAAAGCCTTGAGTATCACTAGGTATAGCCCTCCCCCAAACAAAAAACAAACAAATATGGATTGCAGGCTCTTCCCTGGATGACCCTTTGGGAAGAGGACTCTAACATTTTAACTTGAAACTATTTCTTGTGACTTCCAAATCGGAAAGATTGAGCTGACTCTGCCCTGCTCTGGTCGACTGTGTATACTGCTTGTGTATGACCACGTTTGGGTTGTTTTTTTTTTTTTTTTAAAAAAAACTGCTTCTAAAAAGAATCACTCAGAGTACTGGAAAATGAAGCTTGGCTATATTTTTGCATTTTAAGGAAAGCACTTTCTCTAAAATAAAAGGCAGGAAATGATCAGTAGCCTTTAATTCTTATCTTAAGCAACCCTTTGGCTTCTCCATTTCAATATTTTTCATCCTCTTTTCTTGCCCTGATGATGCTTTTTTGTTTACCTGGGCCAACTGGTTTCCAATTGATTTTTTAATAAAGGTATTTCTTGCTTTCTTTTACTCTGATTAAGAACCGTCGCATGATCTCATCAGGCCTGGACAAGTATTGATGGGCTGGGGCGTCAGGGGGGCTAATAAAGAGTACTATCCAGTATTTTCCAGTGACATATAAGCATTCCCTTATGAAAAAGACAGAAGGCACTGCTTGCTATAAATGTCATTCCAGAAACCGTGGTATGAGGGCATATGTGGTCAGTGAAATTAGGGTGTAGTGATTTCATTACTGCTCACAAGACGGGTCTCTCCCAAGCCTAAGAGGCGGCAGCCTGGGCAACCCTGCTGAGCCAAGAAGGAAAGCAAAAAGGAGAAGCCATCACAAAGGGGGAGTGAGCATGCTGGGGCAGAGAGGGTGTTTCTAAATGAGCTGCAGCAATCTAGTAAGATGCTGTAGTGGAAGAGAAGCACTTCATCCAACTCTTCATTTTCCCATCCTCACCTTTCATTTCCCCAAAACAATACTTAAAATATTTCAGAGAGGAGGGAGGCAAGGTGGCAAAAGCCAGAAGTGCTTTGGGATTTGTCTCCTCTTATGCATTAAATCTTTAAATTCAATGGGATTCACTCAACTACTTAGATTATAGAGGGAAGCTGCTTGGAGGGTCTGTGAGCTAAGTGATTTGGGGACATACTTAACATGACTCCCAGATTGCATTTCAAATAATAAGTATTTTGGGGTGGAAAAGGAAAATTGCCCTGTGTTAGCACACAAAGCCCCAGTCTCACCCCAAAGTGCTTTTCTCTGCCTTTGGGGTCCACGCCCCATCTCCCACCCCAGGCCAAAGAGCAGGAGAGATACTGAAGTGTTTTTGTTTTCCAAATTGAAAAAGTGGATAATCTGTCATAGTCTGGAGGGGAAGGAAAAGAGAGAGAGAAAGGGAAAGAAATAAAGAACCTGCCATGGAGGAGGGCTGGGGGAGGGGGAGGGAACCGGGGACGTTGGTGGTGGGAGATGGGCACTGGTGGAGGGACGGGTGCTGGAACACTGTATGACCAAAACCCAAATATGAACTTTTTAATTGTATATATTTGTAATTGTAAAAATAAAAAATTTTAAAAAAAAGAAAAAAAAAAAGAAAAAGTGGATAATCTGTGACTATGCTGTGCTCAGGATCACATTAAGATAGAAAAAAATTTAAGAATATCCACTGTGCAGCTAAAGAGGTGGTATACACGTAGCTTTTCCCTACACGCAGCTAAACCTGGTTCAGTAGTTTCATGAGTTTCCACAGATGGTTCCGAGTCCCACCAGGAGTGATCCCTGAGTACAGAGCCAGGAGTAAGCCCTGACCACAATTACGTGTAGCCCAGAAAACAGAAGAAAAAAAAAAGAATAAAGATCCTTTCTCAAAAAATAGACTGTGACTATCCATTGCTTTCAGGAAGAAACTGACTTAAGGACAGGAACTGTTGGACAGGAAGCACAATTGTGGCATCATTCATACTTTCACAGGTGTCAGTCAAACAAGCACTCATGCACCAGCCTTTCAAAGAGCACACTGAAAGTTCCATTAATCACTTAATATGTTTAGGATTGAGGGTGTGGCTCAGTTGGTAGAGCACTTGCCTTGCAGGTATGGAGCTAAGAGTTCAGTCTCCATTAACGACCTACCAGCCAAATGCAGTTTCCTCAGAGGAGGTTACTACCACCAAGATCCCTGGCATCACAACAGGTGTATAAGTGTCATCATATATGGTGAGCAACCACCAAGAGTGGAAAGGGGGCCGGGATTATATTAGAAATCTCTGAGAAAATTACTTCAAAAACAATGAAACAAGAAAGAGAGAGAGAGAGTTTTTACATTTGTCAACTTTCTCATTGTCCGTTGTTATCCTTACTTTCAGGGAATGTTGTATTAAGCATGTAGAGGCATGCTGCAGTAGAATCTGGATGATGACCACCAGTGTAGGTCTGTTTGTACCTAGATACCATGTAAAAGCAGTGTCTGCATGAGCATTTTGCTGCATCATTGGAGTCCTATGAAATCTCTAAGGGGTCGTGATCTTCCTCTCAGTTGTTAGGTTGTGAACATTCAACCCATGATACCCTCTGACTGAATCAGTCATCAAGCATAGTTACTGTGCCGTGAAACTGTTTCTGTCTCTCACAGACACTCTACTCGCTTCATGTTTGTTATGTTTCACAAACTAGATGTCTAGAAGCTTGTAAAGCAAGTTACCCATGGAAAGAAGCAAAATGAGAATAACCCATTGTCAGAGTTGCAGAGGATGGCTAAGGTAAAAGGTACAACACAGTCATTGAAAAAAAATTATTTTCACCCTTTCCTTTGCTCTAAGTATTATTAAAAATTACTTCCCTCAAATAATATGCTGTACAACTTGAGAAAATACAAATAGCAATATTTAAATAAATAAATACATAGAAAATGGAAATAAGTTTAGCCCTGTATCTCGGAGTTTGTCATGTTTTGTTTCCTTAGAGTCAGGAGCCAAACCCAGGTACTCACTTTTGTAAATAAAGTAGGTGCTCTATGCTCTACTGCTGAGCCCCAGTCATTTCCACATATATTTTATATAACTTCTCTTCTTTATATGGCCACTTTAGTTTTTGTAGAAGATTTTGCAAAAGTGACACCAGGAATTATGGATGTACAGTCTTGGGGTCCTGATAACTTGTTTATATCCAGAGCAACAGACCCCTTCACATTGCTTGAACACAGGTGGTGTCTGAGGAATTTATTCTTCTTCTCCTCCTCAGCAAATGACCCATAGCTTCTAACACACCACGTCACATGGGTTTTTGAGGTTTTTTTCTGCAATAAATTTTCTCCCTATACCCAAAAATACTCCTGAGTGCTACCAGCTCTTTGTGCTTATTATATGCTGCTTACTTTCATCAGTCATCCTCTGTCACCTTCAAAGTCTACCCTGATGGGCCCATTTCACAGATGAGGATGCTGAGGCACTAAGAGAATCACAGCTGATAGCTAATACATGGGAAAGTCACCATGAGACTCAAGACAGTGTAACAAAGCCCCTGGCTCTTCGACACCGACCCGCATTGCCTGAACATGTGCTTGAACCTTTGAGATAACCAGGATTCCAAATCATTCCCACAGTCCTGAGGCTGACAGAGGGCATGCACATCCCTGGGCGTTATTCCCCTCTCGGATTCATCTGAAAACCCCGAAGCACCAGGTTCCCTTCTGTTGTTCTTTCTACTCTACCACATTGCCTTCCTGCCATCTCACTCTGTTTTCCCCTTTTCAAAACTCTGAGACGTGAGTGTTTGGCGACATGAAAGATTAATAACCTGGGTCTGAACCAGGCTGGCTGTGGGCAGGCCTTGTGAGAACTTTTCCCACACTTTGGTGCCAACAGGTCTCAGGCCTACGCTGCAACACCCCTGTTATTCTTTCTGACTGGTGGGTGGGGGCCTCTGGAGCTGGCCAGACCCACCGGTGATATCTGAAGCAAGGTTTTTTTTTTTTTGGGTGGTTACTCCTAGGGGGACACTCTCAACAGCTCTCCCTTAGTTCTGTCATGTCAGAGCAGAGACAGGCTAGAACCCAACCACACCCACACTTTCATCTCTGTAACCGAATCCTTCAGGGCAATGCGAATCCTGTCTACATTATTTTTTCCTTTCCGAGTCAGTGAGTAGCAGCCAGAAAAAGTTTGTTTTGAGGAATTCACTTCCCTTAGGACCTTATTCAAGGACCACAGAGTTCAGGGAGAAAATGTGTGGAGCCTCTGGGTGGGTGCAGAGTCGGCCTGCTGGGCCGGGATGGGCTCTGTTGGCTGGGACTGGCTTCCAGCCGATTGCCAGCTGGCTTAGGTTAAATGGATTCCAAAGCTCTTCAGGTTTCTGTTGTCATTGTCAGCCTTGGTCCAGTGAACTCTAAACGAGCCTCAGTTTTATTCATTTATATAAAAATATTATAGCTCCTTCGTGGAGAGCAGTTTTCATCAAGTGACTCCATTTCCTTTGTATATTAATGTTTTAAAAGGATGTCTAAACTGCCAACATGTACTTCATATGGAAACTGCTCAGAAAGATTCACTATTATGTATCTTTTTGGTTTTTTGCTTGGGGAACATCTGGCCATGCTCAGGGGTACTTCTTGCTCAGTGCTCATGGGGGTCACTCCCAGCAGTGCTCAGGAACCTTGTGATGCTGAAGATCGAACCCAGGCCTCCAGCATGCAAAGCCTGTGATCCAGCCTCCTGAGCTCCCTCTCCTGCCCATTATGTACATCGTGGATGGGCATTGAAAAATGAAACATCTGAGCTACCACAGTGTAGCTCTGTGGTAGAGCACTTGCCTTAATCATGTGAGGATCTGAATTTAATCCTCAAACTGCAAAAAAAAGAAAAGAAGAATCTTTTAATCCAGCAGCAGCAGCTGTAAAGACCAGCAGTAATTTTAGGCTTTTCTCCTCTTTTTTTTATTTACCGGTAAAGGTATAAATATAGACCATATATTACCATCCAAAAAGAAAGGAAGAAAATAAATTTGTTTGACACATCAATGTCAGCATTAAATTTTGGTTCATAAACCTACATTCAAGTGAGAGCCACAGGTGGTCTGTGTAGTTATAAACTTGTTAAAGTATCTATCATGTGTCCAGTTCTTGATTGGTAATCGGACATTTATTTGACTTGGTTCTGTTGTGATAGGTAACATCAAAGAGAATTATAGGGGCAATGGGAAGGTGTGTGATGGGGCCTGAGGCATGGAGGCCAGGACTTGATGGCCACTGGGCTGAAGATGCTTTAGAGCCGCAACCCAAAGAATGTGCCAGCATCAGCCAGATGATGAGTGAAGAAGGAAGAAATGCACTTTTCAGGCAGAGAGAAATACACTCTGTACCAGGTTGGGCTGGCCCTGGGCCAGGAAGTATACAGAATTAGTCAAAGAAACACAGTGAGACTATTGTGCCATACTTGAAGGGAATGTCATTTTCCAGCATCCACAGAATAGAATCCCACCTCCTTCCCTGCCCACATCCCACCTCATCTCACACCATTCCACCTGTGATTCAGTAATCCAGCCACAATGCCCTTTCCTTCTTTATCTTGTCACTTATTTAAACATGTTTTCCCTTTGGGTCATACTCAGCAGTGCCTAGTGATTACTCTTAGTTCTCTGCTCAGGGATCACTCCTGGCAGTGCTCAGCAAACCATGCAGTACTGGGGGATCAAACCAGAATCTACCACATGCAAGGCAAGCTCCTTACCCACAGTTCTACCTCTGTACACTCCTATGTCACTTACTTTAGCCTCAAGCCTCAAGACTCTGCAAATGCTAAAACACTCTTCCTCATACCTCACATGACCCGCAGTGCAACAGACCACTAGGGTTGGTTTAACCATTGCCTCTTCTTAAAGCTTTGCCCCAAGCCCAACTCAGGTAGCTCAGCCCTCCCCACCCAGATACTTTCTTTTAGAACCTGCTCGTTTCAATCAGAGCACAGGTTTGGGTAGGGTGATTCTTGTAACCCCCCCCCCCTCTGTTTGCTTGTTTAATCCAGTACAACTACCGTGTCTGTTTGAGTCTCCTCTTTTAGTATTTGATGTAGAAAGTGGCTTGGAATTTTGACAGATTATAAAAAAAATTATAGAGCTGATGACGGAGCATGGACTTCCTTCTATGATCAAGATGTGGATTTGAAGGGTTTCCTGGGGACTGTGATCTTACCTTCCTGTTCTCCTATCCAGAAGTTTGTGGAGACTAGAAAGGAAGCAGGCACTGAGAAGATAAGGGAGACAAGTAAGACCATAGTAATAGTGAGTTTGAGAGAGGGAGAGTGGCTTTGACCGGGATGATGGGGTAAAGATGAGCAAGGGGGGCTAAACTGCAGTCATTAGGAGAGAAGAGTCTGGGATATTTGTGAAGCAGATGGAAGCATTGTTGGGGTCTGGTTTCTGACTGGAGTGGAAAGAAGTGGGTTGAGGAGAGAAGACTCGGGATCAGACTTGAGACATTCTGTGTTGCGGTGCCCATGAGACTTCTCCATAGGTCTTTCGGGGATGTATGATACAGGAATGAGGAGCACAGAGGGAGTGTGGGCTGAGAGACACTGCTGTGAGAGGGGAGTCTTCAAGGTTTGGAGGGGCAGTTTGGAGAGGCAGAAGTAGGCCTGAGGGATTCCATTCTCCCTGAGAGTCCCAAGGGAAAGTCTGGCAGCACAACCTCATTTGATGATGGCAGGGAAGTGGCTGGGATTAATAAGAAAAAACTATATGCATAACATACTTTGAGATATTGTCAAATTGTGCTTCATTCAAGTATCACGATTAATAGTATAATACTTATTGAAATGGTGGCCTGGTGCTGTAGATCAGTGGTTTGCACAGGCAAGTAAGGCCCTAGATTCAATTCCTGACATCAGAGAAAATAAATGGAAACAGTTCTCGGGGGTTTTCTTTGGAGGCAGAAGTGCAGGAGAATATGGTATAGTATTAAAAGGTCTGTGACAGAGAATTAACAAAAAAAATAGTTTCTTGGTACACAATCACCAGATTCGAAGATAGCTCCTGTAGAATTCATAATGTTTTAGTATCAGTCCGGCATCAGATGGCATTTTGGGTAAGATACATAACCTTCTCCAAAAGCACTTGGAAAATCACTTTGGACAGCATGTTTGTTATTTTATATATCTATGTGTTTTGTCATCTCTTGCTGACTTAATTAATTTTAATTAAGTACTCTAAAAAAAAGTCTGTTACATATTTAAGAAAAGTGGAAGCTAATCAGTTCCACCTTCCTTCAATCCGTCAATCGGCCCATTCCCCAGGCTCTGTGGGAACAATTTTTTTTAAATTTTTTTTATTTTTACAATTACAAAGATATACAATTAAAAAGTTCATATTTGGGTTTTGGTCATACAGTGTTCCAGCACCCATCCCTCCACCAGTGCCCATCTCCCACCACCAACATCCCTGGTTCCCTCCCCCTCCCCCAGCCCCTCCTCCATGGCAGGTTCTTTATTTCTTTCCATTTCTCTCTCTTTTCTCTTTTCCTTTCCCTCCAGACTATGGATTACAGAACATACATTAAAGGGTTGTCATGTTTATCTTTTTGCCTCTATTTAATGCTCAGTTCTAGGCTGGTATTAGTACCCTCGACAATTGTTAGCACATTGTTCCATTTTCTGTCTTACCTAGCCTCTGACTCCCACACGTTTGTGATAATTTCCACCTTTGACAAGACCTCCTGATATATGTTTCACTTGACCTTGGATATTGGTATCATAATATGTACATATATATTTATGTTATTCAGATAAATGCAATCATTCTGTATCTGTCTCTCTCCTTCTGGCTAATTTCGCTCAACATAATCTTCTCCATGTCCATCCATTTATAGGCAAATTTTATAACTTCATTTTTCCTAACAGCTGCATAGTATTCCATTGTGTAGATGTACCAAAGCTTCTTTATCCAGTCATCGATTTTCGGGCACTCTGGTTGCTTCCAGATTCTGGCTATTGTGAATAATGCTGCTATGAACATAAAAGTAGGGATGGTGTTTCCGCTGCGTATTTTTGGTTTCCCAGAGTAGATTCCCAGGAGTGGTATGGCTGGGTCAAATGGGAGTTCAATTTCTAGTCTTTGGAGGAAAGTCCATATTGTTTTCCAGAAAGGCTGTACCAGCCGGCATTCACTGTGGGAACAAGTGGCACCTCTACTCTCAGAGCAGTGACACTTCCTGGGAGTGTAGTGCTCTCTTGCAGATCATAAACCCATGATCCTCTGAAAGCAGGTGCTTCGAGTGTAAAGTCTGTGGCATTATGGGCTAACCAAAACCTCTCAGCTGATCTGGGCTCAGGCGAGTGGCTATGGGATTCTCCTGGAGAGCAGCACGTCAGACTCACCTGGTATCTAGCATAAAAGCTGCTGTGATTCACTCTCCTGCCCAATGAGACATTTCTGTTTTTGACAAACATTTTATTATAGAAACATCCCCAGGTGCTGATTATGGGATCATTTGTGCCCTCTCCCCACCTCCCTTCCACAATTCTGCTCTGCAGCACCGCAGAATGTGATTGCAAAGTCATTAGGCAACTGGCTCTTTAAGGAGGTCATTCAGTTCAGTTAGGTCATGGGTAGCCCAGAACCCAGGATGCTAATAAGGAGAGAAGTGAGGCCTGGAAGAGAGACCTTGTGAGAGTCAGAGAAGGAGCTCGTCACCCGTGAGCAGACGAGAGAAGCTGCCCATGAGCCATGCTGATGCTAAGGACATAAAGCCTTATGTTATTTCAGGAACCACCATGCCCCAATTGCCTCCAGTAAACTAATACAGCACCCCCAAATTAAGAGAGGTGTGTGTGCTCGGTTTCAGTCATTATCAGTGGTTTTACAACTGTGTTTCATTTAACCTCTTCCACGCCACCCCAGAACCCTTAAACAAATGCTGGCTGGTGCTGTTTGCTTACAGACAGTTCGAGTCGATTAAATCAAATCCAGTTTGCATATTTGGCTGATTCTGCTCATGATTTCTTCTATGATTCTCGGTTTGCACCCTCTGCTGTGGTGGTATGAATTTGTGGGGAAAGTCAAATTGTTTAGCCTCTAAAACAGGGTTTTCAAAGTTTCTGTCTTTGAATCACCTGGAGAACTTTTAAAATTAAGTCTCTACACTTCCTCATCATGTTGTTGAGACCAGACCTTGCCACTATAGCAACATCAAGGGCCCGCCAGCCAGGCTTGGAGTGGGGATTGAGGCCCCTTTCCTCATCCCTCACCTCTCAGTGGGCATGACTACAAGCCTCGAATACATCATCTACAAGTGACCAGGTACCAGGACTGATCAGTAACTGGGAGAATGACTAGATGTACCACTGCTTTGGCACCTGCTTAAGGAGAGCTGCCCAGGAAGCAAAGAGAGGGGGAAACTGGTTCCTTCCCTGGTCAGTCTCATGGTGGTGAGGCACATTAGTGGTGGAACTGGTGTTGAAAATGAATGCTTATGACAACAGTACTTCAAGAAATCTGTAAATCATGGAGTTTAATAAAGAAAAAATAGTTTTCAATTTGTGACTGTCAGTTGATGTAGGTTGTGTATATCTGTGTTATTTACCTGCATACCTGGGGTCACATGGAGAGCATCTGGTCTTAAGCATCTTGTCATTTGATTCCTGTGATGTTCCTGGTATAGAGGTTTGATTTGACATAGGTTCACTATTTTAGGCCAGATTCTTTTTACTGGGAATTTAAAAATGCTGCAATGACCATTTCTTTTCTGCCTGGCATACTCTGAAGAACACACACATACTGTGCTGGGAGATTCATAGAGACGGTGGTTTCGCAGATTAATCGTCGAAAAGACTTCGGTCAAAAGGTTGTCAGGACCACTGTTCTCACTTTAAAACATATCTAGCAGTGGCACATTCTGACATAGGAATGATTACCATACACTTTCAATATCAAACAGAATCAAATTATCTTATTTTTTTGTGATTTATATGAAAACCATGTTCCTGTAGCAGATGCATGGCTATTAATCAGAAGTACCCAAAGGCCTGGGGAAGGGCTAGGGGGGTGGGAGTGTGGAGACCTCACTCAAAGTGGCAGAAAGGCATGCTGTACCTTCAGGGGCCAGAGCTCCATCCCCACATCATGGAGGCAACTTTGTACTCAGCACAAAGCTGGAAGTAGTATTGGGTACCACTGGATGTGCCCCTCTCCCAAGGTTACAAGCAAGCAGACAAAAATGGACAAGTGTGGCCAGCCTACTGTTCTCCCCTCTCTAGGACTTTCTCTTCACTGAGTCACGGTGGTATGTGAGCTCCAGGTTCCCTTAGTGGAGCCTCTTCCAAGAGCAGGACTTCACCATAGCACTGTGTCCTATAGCAAAACCTGTAAATGAGACCTCCACTGAGAATGGGAAACCTGTCAACCATACTACCTTTAACTATGCAACCTTTCAAAAAGTATTTCCATAGGCTTGATATTCAAGCCAGTTTTTCGCTTGTTACTGTGTCTCTTTGTTTGCTTTTCCCCCACTCTGTAGAAGCCATCAAGAGAACATAGATACCCTCTCTTTCTCTCTCCTCACATATATCTAAGTGAGTTTCATTCAATAGAACTACGTTACTTCACTAAAAACAAATAAAAATAGAAAGCTTTCCGAAGATCTATATGTGTTAATATAATGTCATCTGCCAAAGTCATTCTACAGCGAAGTACACCAGCTCTGAGAGTGCCTCCAACAGGGTGGCCAATGGGATTAGTTATTATGTGGGTTCAATACTGGGGTCAGAACACAGAGTAATAAATGGAGGCCCAAATGTGAAAGAAAGCTTTGCTTCTGACTAGAGACTCATTTATGCTGTTTGAATTGTTAGCTATGCATGTAAATGACTTTTCTGAACAGTGACTAATCCATTCATTCCCTGGAAATTGGGGTGGACTGGCTGGGGGTTGTCAGTGACACTAAAGTTGAGCCCCCAAAGCTTTCAGTTCTGTTCCCCCATTTCCCAAGCTTGGAAGATAGATGACAGGCAGCAGTGGGGTTTTGCGTGGAACCCCTTTTCAACTCGCATTTGACTAATTTTGCAGGGAAAGCCAAATAGACTTTTTGGAGTAGTTTTCAAAGATTGGGCATGTTCTGTGTTTCCAAGGATTTTAACCACAAATAGACCTTTCTCTAGACTGACATTTCCCACTTTGAGAAACTAAAACAAGTAGCTTTCCCCCTCCCAACACACACACGCAAAATGTATGACTTATGATTTCTTCTGATCAGACATGTAATGTCAAGTCTGGAAGAAAAAAAAAGGAAACTTCCAAAATAGTCTGTGTTAGTGTTTCCATAAAACATGCCGCACACTATATGTTGCAGGGTGCCGACAAAAAAAATATCTATTAATAGAACTGAAAAAACAAGAATCAGAGCCCTCAAGGCCTGGTAATTTTTAAAGATATGAGCAGGGGCCCTTGGCTTTATGATTTTAGAGCTGTTAAAACACCTGCCAGCAGGGCCTCTTATTTCTGGATTTTTTTTTCCATTACACTGTGTGTGGAAAGACATTTTCAAACAAAGTGTAAAAACCATTGAAGAAAACTTAAATAAAGCCCCAGTTCTGAAGCTTGATAAAGTGGTCCAGAAAAACCGTGTTTACAAATCTGCAAATGTCCTTGAGTGCTTTTATTAATGCTCAGTCCCCTAGGCTGTGCAGAAACCCAACTACAGAGGTCATTTCTACAGAGAACTGTGTGTAGGGACTGCGTAAGAAACCCAGAACACACAAAATAGGTAGAATTAGTATACCATGAACCAGAGAGTTCAGAGGGACGGGATAAGTCTCTTGCTTTGCCTGTGGCTGGCTCCTGTTCAATCCCAGCACCACATTAGGTCCCCTGAGCACAGTGCCTGGAGCAGGTCTTGAGCACCACTGTATGTGCCCGCTCCCCCAAAAAAAAGGGGGAAATAAAACTCCAATTCTTAGACAAGGGCATGAAGCACTGAAGGGGGGTGGGGGCTGCCTGCTGTGAGGCTTTGGGAAACTGATTATGGGATTATCTTGGGGACATTGTCCTTTCTTGATTAGCCTTCCCTAACCCATGAGGCTTTCTAGACCCAGATCAGCTACTCCTGGGTGGTAGGACCTGGGAACCTTTTATACTTTTTTATTCTTGACTAGCTCAACAAATTCCTCTTAAAAAATATTTTTTGAGGTAGCATTGGGTTACAAGAGTTTGTTTTAATGGTATGATTTTTTTTATGCTTGAAGGATGTGCTATACCATATAGCCCACTGCTAGAGTGCCAGGAACCCTCCACCATAACCCATGTACCCACCCACCCCTGCCACCCTTTTTTTTTTTCTTTGGGTCACACCCGGCAATCTCAGGGGTTACTCCTGGCTCTGCACTCAGGAATTACTCCTGGCGGTGCCGGGGACCATATGGGATGCCGGGATCGAACCCGGCCGGCAGGCCGGCCGCGCAAAGCAAACACCACCCCTGGGCTACCGCCCGCCCCTGCCACCCTTTCTTCCTTCTGCCCACCTCTATGGGAACTTCAGTTCTGTGGTCAGAATCTCAGGCTTTGTTTTTATTGAACACTGTGTTTTCCTTTGCTTTGTTTCTTTACATTCCACATATGATTGAGAGGATCAAGTATTTTTTCTTTCTCCTTCTGACTTTTTTCACTTAGCACAACTCACTCCAGTTGCATCCATTTTAGAATACAAGGCAGGATTTTATCCTAGCGGTTGAGTTGTAGTTCATGGTGTATATTATATAACTCATCATTATCATCTCATCTGTCATTGGGCACTTGTACTGTTTCCAGATCCTGGCTGTTGTAAAAGGTGCTACAGTGAACATAGGTATGCATATTGCTTATATCACTTGTCTTCCCATTGTTCATTGATTTGCTCAAGCAGGCACCAGTAACATCTTCATACATGCTGTTGCAAGCAAGTGTACCCCAGGGGCATCTGCTTGCTCCAGGAACAGGAACAGCCTCAAACCATTCCTTCAGGTCTTGGGAATGAGGTTCATAATTGTTACTGGTTTTTGGCATGTCATATAAAACAGGGGTAGCTTGCCAGGCTCTGCCATGTAGGTGGCATACTCGTAGAAGGCTCTCATCTCGAGCATTTACAGATGAAACTCAATGGGTAAAGATCAGGTTTTCTCTTGGGTGGAGCTCTGAGGAGCTGTGGAATCTGGATGTTGAGAATGACTAACCTCATGATGTGGGGTTGCTCTGGCTTCTTGCTAGGCTCACTGGGATGATGGGTTACGGCTAAAACCTGCCTAGAACTGTATACAGTGTATAAATGTGAAAGATACTGGGAAGGACCTGATCCTAACATCTAGTACTAAGACAGTGTCAACGGAGCTGTGGATCTGGCATTTCTCTCTTCCGGGGTAGCTGGCATGGAGGTGGAGGGAATGGGTGGAGGAGCCCAACTTCCCGCTTATATACATATAGGTATGCATATATCTTTTTTTTTTAATTAGTGGTTTTGTGTTCCCTGTATAGATGCCTAGCAGTAGAATTGCTGGATCCTCTGGAAGTTCTAATTTGCTTTGTGACAGCCTCAGCTGTGCTTACTCCTGAACTTCTCCTTAATCCCTCACCTGCTATACTATTCCACCTGGTAGATCTATTTTTAATTTTTTAAAGAAATCTTTATATCATTTTCCATAGAGGCTGAATCCACTTACATTCCTACCAACAATGAATCCTCATCCAACCTGTGGAATTAAGAGATTAACACTGGCTATTTACCAAAGGTTTTAATGACAAGTAGAGCATGGAGTTTCAGGGTGTCACAGTGGAGTCAGAGGGGTGGGTGTCACTCTCAGCTTCATCTCCCTTCTTTAGCTAAAACCCTCCTCCAAGGCTGGAGTGAAGGTGAATTCTACAAAACATTCCCCTGGTCAAAGATTCCAGAACAGGCCAGGACTCCAGAATCTGGCTGGACAGAGAAATGTGGATTATTAACTACAGTCAGAATGTAAGTGAATTGTGACCTCAGACCAAAAACAATGCTAGTGTCAGCGGGGAGGGAGAAGTTTCAGAGAAGCAAATTGAGGCTCACAACAGCAAGTGGGTGTGCAAGGGGAAGTTAAGGAGGGAACAATGGACGCCTTGTTTGCACTGTCCTTATGGCTCATCCTTTCTCGAGCATGGGGCAGCTACTCTGAAGGAGCTTTGACCCCCATCCCAGGAGAGCATTTATATATGCCAACCACAGTGGTGCTAGCAAGGCAGAGACTGCTTGCCTCAATTCTTGCATCCCAAATCAGTTTTTTGTATACATAACATTCCAACTCTATACCCTTCACTAGAGTTTCTGCTTCATGGCTCTATTTTCTCATTGTCTCCCATTCTCCCTCTCAAATTAGTTTTTACTGACATTTTCAATATAAAAATTCTCCTTGAATTAAATAAAAGGTAATAGAAGAAGCAAGAAATAATAAAGAATACTTATATCTACAAGATATATGAGTAAAGTTACTTACTTATAATTTTGATTCACATGAAATTCAGGAAGAATTAATCCTATACAGACCCTGAGTTCTCAAAATTTTAAAAATTCTTGATATTTATTATATAATGCTTCATTGTGTGGGTCTTTAACTTCCCTGTCCAGGTTATAGCCTCAGAAGCATACTGCTGTCCAGCTTTGCTCCCTCAGTGTTTCTTTCAGTGTCATAAAGATAAGTCATATAAATACTAATTGGAAAAAATCAAGAGATCAGGGACATTGTTTTACTTGCTTCTGTGTTTTGAAAACAGGATTTTGCAGTGTTGGATTAAGTACTGCATCTTGGATCACTCTATCATTAATAACTAATCTGAGCAGAATAACATAATTGACTTTCAGAAAAACATCATCCTAATTTATCTGGACAAGAAACATACTATCAGACATGTAGACAGGCTGGTCTGGGACCATTCAGAGAGCAAGTCCCACAGTGCTGGACCTGGTGCCCTGACTCTGCCCAGCAGCTAATTCCAAAGAGCTGCACTGGAGAGCAGCAAGGCTGAAGAAACAGTACTTCCCTGCAGTTGTGGGAAAGTTGTATTCGCATAATACAAATGATGCTGCCATTTGTGTTAATTAAGCCACAGTCAAGTGTGAGCCACTGGTGATTCATGCTAGTATCAACATGTTATCCTTATAAACTGTGTAAGTTGAAATTAATATTTTTCCTGATATTATACTACTATATTCTTTGCATTCTCAAGAGTCAGTTCTTGGGGCCGGAGCAATAGCCCAGCCAGTAGGGTGTTTGCCTTGCACGCGACCAGCCTGCGCCGGCCAGGGTTCAATCCCCAGCATCCCATATGGTCCCCTGAGCACCACCAGGAGTAACCCCTGAGCATCGCCAGGTGTGACCCAAAAAAGCAAAAAAAAAAAAAAAAAAAGAGTCAGTTCTCACAGCTTCAGTAAACCACACTATCTTCCTTTGGATCAGCTCTAAGTTCTTTGTTATCTCTTTGTTGAAGTGTGAATTCGGAGCTCATTTCCATTTAGGAAGATGATGCCAACCTTCCACCACCCCGTCCCTAATGTACACACTCAAATAAATTAGTGAGGGGGGAAAAGAAAATCTTCCACATCAATTGTCAACAGGATATCACAAACTTCGAATAGAGCTTTTAAGCTCTTGCTGCAGGTCAAATTGTGAGCTTATGAGAGCAACAGTGCCACTGCTGAAAGAAATTGAGTTTTCCCTGTGAGCACATGTCCAACACCAGGGTGACCCACAGCTTACTCACCCACTCATGCTGGTGGTTCAATGTCAGGGCCTAAGGATACAGTGCTGCTCAGGCCCCTGTCTTGCTGGGAGCCTCCAGGGCTACTCCCAGTGATTCCAGAGATCCTGTGGTACCGAAATCAAAAGTGGGTCAGGCATGTGCTAGGCATGCACCTATCTGCTTTGTAGTCTCCCAGCCCCATAATCCTCTGGAGGTTTTCTTCCCACCGTTTCAAAGACCTGCTGCATATTCCATACACCATGCACAGTTTCACCACTCTCGTTGAATCTTTGTGAGAGAAAGCTTGGCATCTGGTGCCTTTCTCACCATCCTGTTTTAGAGAGAAGGTGGAAGACAAAAAGAGGTCTCACTGAAACCAGAGGCTGAGGAGGAAGAGTCAACAGTCAAACCAGGCAGGAGACTGGCAGCCAACCTGTCCAGTCCTGAGTGCTTCACCTGAGTCTTCATGCTGCGAAAATACCAACAATTTATGAGGTCCGCCTGACTCCCGGCCCCCTACTCCCAGCCTTGTCACCTCTTTCTTATTTCTTCCTGTTGTAAACCAACTGAGGGATAATCTCAACTTGGATGTCTCACTTCAACTCAGCAAAAAAAAAAAAAAGAAGAAAAGAAAAACTCAGTTTTGTACTGTCTTTAAACCATCTGAGATATTAGAGTATCCCAAGAGCTTCATAAAAAAAAAGTCTTTAAAGTAAAACTACCCGAGCTATCTGTTCCTGTTGCTTTTACCCTCTTGGATGCTTTGGGTCTACTTAAGAGCTTATCATTTTCCCCCATAAGCCCATTTGGGGGGTCAGAGAAAGCCAGTATGTCTTTTTTGGCGATGTACCACAACTCTCCTCCAAACCTCATTACCACAAGTCACTTCCCTGAAGCCGGCCACAGCTCTAGACAAATGATTGTATGAAGTTTTAAATAAACAGACAACATTTATGTTATACTCTTTCTTGAAATGATTTATCATCATTTTCTTCTTTCAATCCGCTCTCTGGACATGAAAGACATGAGCTTTGGCTGTTTATACAAACCAAATCCTCTGTTTGCTCTGATTAAGCATGTATGGGTCCTTAATACAGAACAGGCTGGAGATTTGGGATTATTCCCTTGGGGAGTAGTGGAATTAAATACATTAGCCAACTCAGATAAGCAAGGGTACCGAAGTTTAATTGCCATTAAAATAGATATGGTGGGTAACAGAAATAGAAGGCAGGAAAACAGTCTGAGTTCTCCTTTTCTGCCACAGTGGATGAAGTAATAGGATCCAACCACTTGCCGACTTGTGGTCTCTAAAGCTAACAGTTAGAAAGATGGAGAAAGAGGCAGAAATGGTGCTGGGGGGTGGTGGGTGGGCAAGTCCATTCCTAAGTCCTGGAAATGCTTTGTCGAGAAAGACATTGTCATTGGGGGCAAGGTGGGGGCATGTAGGATACTGGAGAAATAGTATAGGATATAAGGCATTTACCTTGCATGCAGCTTCCCTGGTTCAAATCTCTGAGCACTACCAGGGGTCACCTCTGAGCACAGAGCTAGAAATAACCCCTGAGCACTGTGAGGTGATCCCCCACTCTCCCCCAAGAAAGATATTGTGAATAGAACGTATTTAAATGTTCCCTGTGGAGAGACTTTGTTTTCTGTCTGATGGGTCCCATTTGGCAGTTGGCAGGATACAAATCAGTTTCCCCAGTGCTCCTCTGTGCCTTTCAGAAAGCATTTTAGAAACATGGAGAAGGTCCTGTCTGTGCCCCCTAATGACTGGACAGAGAAGGGTGATTTCAATGGGCAAGTTTTAATTTTCTATTTTCTCTTAATTGACTGCTCTGCTGACCCTTTTCTTTTTCTTTGTTTTGTTCATGGAGTTTGTAAATAAATATGTCCCCAACCACCACCAACAGAGCTGATACTTGGAGTCAGATATGGGTAGAGGGGTTGGGCAGTTCGTCCAGTGAACGAATGTGGAGCAGATAAGCGGGAGTGTTGAACCTCCCAAGTGTCCTCACTTCCATGAGGAGATTTCTGGCTTTCTCTGACTTCAAGTTTAAAACCAGCCCATCAGTGCCAGGCAGCATATATACTAACACTGGCAAGACCAAGAAGTCCAGAGAGGGGATAACCTGGAGTCTTGCCCTCTTCAGCAATGGGCATGGAGAAAACACCTCCCCCAAGTGGAAGGTGATCAGAATGGGGGTCGGGTCTGGAATGCAGATGTATTTGCTTGATTCCGTTTATTTGAAATTCTAGGAAGGACAAAACTGATCAGTAGTGACAGAAAGCAGATCAGAGAAGGCCTGAGGCCAGGGGGTACAGGAGAGAGGGAACAGAGGAGCAGAGGAACTTGGAGGAAGCGATGAAAATCCATTGCGATGATAGCATTTGTACAAATTAAACTCAACAAAGCAGACCCTTAAAAATGAGTGCATTTTATTGTAATACAATTATAATGCTATGTATGTATGTAAATTACACCTCAATAAAGTTGACTTGAAAACGCATACTGCCATAAGTTATAAGGAACTGTGGCAAACGGTTCTAAATCATCTTTTATTTTAATAAAAAAGAAAATAGTTGAGCTAATACTCCAAGCGTCATTAGTGGAAGAATGGACATTCCACCCCACCCCCAGCAGAAATAATATATATCCATCAGCTTTAAGTGCCGGACCTGACAGGCTGCGCTGTTATTGCCAATTACTCTCTGAGAAGTTTGGACTTGACGAGGGCAGTATGGGGCGGCTGCTCCCTAGAGCTGCATGGGATTGTTTTCCCGGTGGTTTCATCCTTCATAACGAACGGGGAGGTGGCCCAGTGAATCGCAAGATGTGCTTGTGTCTCCCACATGAACATGGAAATAAAGCATCCATCAGCCTCAATGGTCAGAGGGTCTTTTTTGTTCCCAAGTGACGACTGTGGAGCCACTTTGGAAAAGTATGTTTGTTTCCGTCTACCCAGGCCAGCGAGTCGCGAGAGCAGGAAGGTGAGATGTGGTCGGTCCCAACTCCACAAGCCAAGGACGTGCCAGGCAGTTCCCACCAGCTGCAGGACCCGAGCTCGCGGGGTGCGGACTGTGGAGGACCGCCCCCTCCCGCGCCGACCCCCCAGCGTCCACCCTTCTCCACCACAACATATTTCCTCCCTCTGCAGGCAGCCAGCACCCACCCCTGATGGATGCTGAGGGTTTGGGTTTTGCGATTCCACAGCTGATATGAGCGTTTCCCCCTAAAAAGAGAACAGCCAGAAACAGACCACTTTTCTCTCTTTCTCTCTGTGGTCCCTCAGGCCCCTCAGAGTGTTTATACTAAACTCCAGGCGCTGGAAGGGAATTTACAGCCTTATCACAGAATTCAGGCCATGTTGGCTGGGGACTGTGTCTCCTCCGCTCCCTTTACAGGGAGTGTTGCGGGGGAGGGGGCGTATTTCCACCCTGCTTTTCACTGTCCTAGCACCCCTTTGAAGATTTTCTGTCATGCTTACTGGGCTAATGTAATGAGGAATTTCTTTAAAAAATCTTCTATTTAATTATCACCGACAGGAAATGATTTCAAAAGGCACGAATTCTCTTAAACACACACACACGCACACACACGTACACACACACACATCAATTGGGTCAATATAATGAATGTTTACAGGTCATGATTTCTTGCTTGAAATTTTTACACCTATTAACCAAAGAATACTTAAAATTCACAAGGTGCACTTGATAATGGTATAGCGGATACATTATCTAAGAATGCAGCTGTTTAAGTCTAAGTTCTTGCCTGACCCAGAGTCCCTTCCCATCCTGAATTTTCAGAACAACCTCTTTCTAGTTTAACATGCAATTTTCCCACATGTTTTCTGTCTGTATTTTTTTCTAAATTTCTGCATATTTCTGAACTTTATAGCATGGAATCCTACTGAGCATATAGTTTGTGACTTGTATTCAAGTAGTGAATCATTCGTGATGTGTTGCACACTCTTTCTGCAGGTAGCATGGTAGAATTCAGTCCTGTTCATATCTTTTATCTTTCAGTCTAGGGTGGTGTATATTTGCTTGCCAAATTCTTCTACTGCCAATAGTGGTGTTTTTATACATTTCAGATACTGGAAATACTCTAGAATTCATCTAGGCCATACATATATATGTATATATAGGCCTAATATATACATATATACATATATATCTAGCAGGGACTGGAATTACTATATCTTACTTATGTGCATCTTTATTTGCATCACTTGTATCATCAATTTGGTCTAGCGGGCACCACTAACATCTCCATACGTCCTGTCACATGCTAGTATAGCCCAAGGGCATCTGCTCGCTCCAGGAACATAAAGAGTCTCAAACCATTCCATCAGCTCATGGGAATGAGGTCTATAATTGTTACTGGTATTTGGCATATCAAATACAACATGGGTAGCTTGCCAGACTCTGCCGTGTGGGTGGGATACTCTTGTAGTCACCTCTAATCTTGAGCAGTTATTGATGAACTGCATGACTGCAAAGCAGCCGCGAGCCCAGCTTTTTGTGATCAGCTCTTCTGCTGGGTGGAGCACTGAACAGTAGGGAGTCCAGATGTGGAAAACGGCGGCCCTCATAGTGTGGGGGTTCCTCTGGCTTCTTGTAAGGCTCTGCTGGCTTGGTGGGCCAGGGCTAGAACCCGCCTTCTCTCCCGGGCTCCCCATGATTAGCATCTTTATTTACTGAGAGTAAATACAAAATTGATTTACCCAATTTTGTGTGTGCTTGTGTGTAGTGCCTACCTTCACTAATATTTAATACTGTCTTTTTTTTTTTTTGCCTATATTGTGGTAAATGGATCCTTACAGTTTTTCACTTGCCTTTTTATACAGTTATTAATGAGGTCACATTTTTTCACTGACTATCTGGTTTTCCTCTTCTGTGTAGGCCCTGGCTTCCATTGCCTATTCCCTTTTGTTGTATTTTGGAAAATATCTTCTCTTGATTTGTGACTTATTCTTTCACTGTCTTAACGTTGAGTTCTGATGAAGTAAGTTTTTTGCTTTTAGCATAGCTTGATTTACTGTTGTCTTTGTGTGACTGTGTGAATCTTTTAAGTCCTCCTCTAAACCTCTGGCAAAAAGACACTCTTCTACCATGTCTTCTTGAAGTTTTATAATTTCCTCTTATGCAATTTAGTCTTTAATATATATGGAATTGATTTTTTGTATGTAGTTTTAGATTTGGATCCAGGTTCATTTATTATGGTTTAGATGTACAATTCTCCCAGAATCGTTTACTAAAACATTCCTGAAGTATAACAGCTTCTGTCAAATACTTGTGTGTGTGTGTGTGTATGAGTGTGTATATGTGTCTGCATGTGTTCAGACATAAGCTGGACTCTTCTGTTTCTTTGATCAATTTACCTATATCTACATCCTGAATTTTAATTTTAACTGATTCAGTTTTATCCTGAATCAGTTATTATAGTTTCATTGTAAATTATAATTGAGACTGGAAGCAGTCATCGAAGCTTTAGCCAAACAGGGCATTCAAACTCAGTACATCAAGATCCTTTGTGAGCTGTATTATGGATTCACCACCAGGATCTCACCATTCTGCAAGGAAGTGATTATTGATGTAAAAAGGGGCTCAGCAGGGTGATACCATTTCACCAAAACTCTTCAGCGCCACCCTCAAGAACATCATGCGACAATTAGAATGGGAAGAAATGGGAGTGAAGGTAGATGGTAGGCAACTACACCACCTCCGCTTCGCTGATGACATAGTTCTAATAACACCAAACATTAGCCAAGCAGCACAAATGCTGACTGACTTCAACTATGAATGTGGAAATATAGGTCTACAGCTGAATCTCAACAAAACAATGTTCATGAAAACGAACTAGTTCTGGATGCTCTATTCACTCTCAATGGAACAAACATCTCTGAATGCAGCAGTTATATGTACCTAGGTTGAGAACTTGACATGATGAAGGACTAAAACCTGAGATGCACAGGAGGAAGAGAGTGGCATGGAATGCCTTCAAGAGCATTAAGAAATAGCTAAAAAGGACAAAAGAACCTCCAACTCCAGGCACATCTCTTCAAATCCACCTTTCTCCCTGCATTAACATACGACTCAGAGACCTGGGCCCTATGAAAGCAGTATGAGAACGTTATTCGAGTCTCCTAAAGTTAGGAATCAAAAGAGCTATGCTTGAAATATCAGGCCTCACTCAAGTAGAGAAGGAATTTGGAGTTCTGACCTCCAGTGACAATCGAGAGTCAGGGGTGCTGTCTTGTTTGCCAAGGTGGT
Source organism: Cryptotis parvus (assembly GCA_021461705.1). Taxonomy (NCBI): domain Eukaryota; kingdom Metazoa; phylum Chordata; class Mammalia; order Eulipotyphla; family Soricidae; genus Cryptotis; species Cryptotis parvus. Next base: position 141,161 of record JAJIBD010022160.1, read on the forward strand.
GAAAATCAGATGGGCTGGACATGTAATTCGACTTGGAGACGACCACTGGACTAGAGCCATTACCGACTAGATCCACAGGTCGTCAAAATATCACGTGGCTGCCCACCTACAAGATGCTCAGATTTCTTTGTCAAGACCCTGAACGAACAATTTGAGGCTCTACGTATTCCTGGAGCAAGCAGATGCAATTGGGCTACACTGGCACTTGATAGGGACAAATGGAAACGTTACTGGTGCCCACTCAAGCAAATCGATGAATAAAGGAATGTCAAGTGATCAAGTGATTAAATTTCCCTTTCAGATTTTCATTTTCTTCATTAGAATCTGCTTGTCATTTTATACATTCCTGAGTTTGATCCCCTGGCACCATATATAGTCCTCCAAGCATGGATAGTACTAATACCTGAGCATCACCAGATGTAGTCCCAAAACAAAAAATCAGGAAAAACATTTTTTTGATTTTTCTTAGAATCATATTTAAACTCTTTATAAGTTTGAGGAACAATGATACATTAATAATGAACTTTCAAATCCATGAACATGATTAAATTTTCAACTTTCTCTAATATATTTCAGTGAACCTTTATTTTATTTATTTTTTAATTTAGCTTTTGGTGTCACAACTGGCAATGTGCAGGGGTTGCTCCTGACTCTGCACTCAAGAATTACTCCTGGCGGTGATTGGGGGACCTATGGGATGCCGGGATCAAACCAGGGTTGGCCACATGCAAGTAAAAATGCCCCTATTCATTTTACTGTCTCTCTGGTCCCCCTTTACTTTTTTGTCAAAAAAAATCTTCCATATTTTTTTTAAATTTTTCCTAAAATCTTTAATTTGGGGTTGATACAGCTTCTTTTAAAATTATGTTAACTAGTACTGGAATATAGAAATGCAATCAATTCCTGTGTCTGCCTACTTATCAATTCTACTATTCTTTTTTATACAATGTAATTTCAGATGTAAATAAAGATAGTTTTGTTACTTTCAAATTCTTATGCTTCTACTTACATAATACTTTATTTTCCTCAGCTTCATTGGAGAATGACTAGAATTAATAGCAGTCAGCTGTGTCTTATTTCTGATTACAAAAGGCCTGTTCTTAGCATTTCACTATTAAGTGTATTATTCATGCCAGGCACCATTTATCTCAGTATTTAGCTGGTATGTTTCTGTTTCATGGTAAGTTTTTATTGTAAATGTTTCTTCACTCTTATGGTGGCAATTATTTCTCAATTACTGTGAGAACTTTCTGCAAGTTATCTTCTTATGCCTAACCTTGCAATAGTGAGAAAAACAACTCAATCTGAAAGTAGAACTTTATTTTGCATGGGTGGGTCAGTTTACTAATATTTTTCTTAAGATTTCCAATTTCCCTTTCGTGTTTTGAGTCTCTATCTCCTAGAAGTGAAAACTCTTACCTGCTTCTACCTAGCCTCGATGGTGTTAAATCTTAGAACAGTTCTTGAAGCTGTTTTCCATTTTGTGACCTCAAAACACCTGCCTCCAAGTGAAAACTTCTCTGTGGGCCAGAGAGATCTCACAGAAGGTGAGACATTCGCTTTACAAGTCACTATGGTGGCTGCTACTCTGGCTTCAAATCCTGTCATAGGTCACTCCTGTGCACAGAGCCAGGAAGAATCCCTGAGCCCATATGGGTGTGGCCCCAATTTCAAAATAAAGACAAATTGTCAACCAAGTGAAGACCTCTTCTGAGTATCTGGAATACCAGTGAAAGACATTTCACTTTCCAAGTATATTCTGCCTCCCTTGAGTTTTTTTTCAATTTTTTATTATACCACTATGAGATATACAGTTACAAAAGTGTTCACATTTGGGTTTCGGTCATACAGTGTTCCAGCACCCATCCCTCCCCCAGTGCCCATTTCCCACCACCAATGTCCCTGATTCCCCCCCCCAGCCTGTGTCTATGGCAGGCAATTTTCACTTCTCTCTCTCTCTCTCTCTCTCTCTCTCTCTCTCCCTTCTCTTACACATTGTGGATTGTAATGCATACATTTAGAGGTTATCAAAACCTCTAAATGCTTTTTCCTACTTTCAATGTTCAGTTCTATGTTGGTGTTAACTATTTTCATCTTGAGTTTATCATTAGAACTGCTCCTCAAACAGTCTTGAGAAGACCTGAACTCACATGAAAGTGGTATGTGGAGAAAGAGCATTTTCCACAGGTTGATTGGCATTTTATCAAGAAGAGCAATTCCCATAAACGAGCATATAATACTTGTATATATGAATGTCCATTTGTGCTTCCAAACAACTTCCTACTAGGTTGCCCATATCTGCCCAGCTCTTCCTCACAGTGAAGCCATCAGCTTCTAGATGCGTTTCTAGACCCTCTAGAAAAAGCATCTCTGATCTAGAAAAGCATCTCTGTCTCTCAAATGCTCTCTTCACAGGGTCTCAGATGCATTCTCTGGATCAGCAGATCTCAGGCATGAATTCCCAAAGTAGATGGCACTTGGGAAAGGCATGGATCTGACCCCTGGCCCCAGTTTCTATCAATGTAGACCTTCAGTTGACCTGTTAGAGGAGTTCATCCTCTCGCTTTGTTGGAGGTCCCCTTGGGTCTGGGATCTCTTTTTATGACCAAGGAATGGAAACCCTGCTTTTTGATTAACAGTGGTTGGTGAATGGGAATGATTGAACAGTGCCATTATGGGGGAAAAATTTTTGACAAGTGAGGCCATAGTAAAAACAAATACTGTTTTTAAACCTGGATGTTTAATGGTGGTGGTATGGGCAAGGAGACCATAAAAGCATCATTTACCCAGTAGTGTTTCACAGCTTGCCACTGTTCAACTAAATGTGGGTGGTAAAACACTGTTCTATGAGGGGGCCCTAAATCTGCTTATCTGATGGGGAGGATTTTCTGTTTCTGGTCTCAGACCCAGTCAGGGCTGAGTTATTCTACCACAGAGTACAAGAGAGAGGTGGGGGCAATTTCTTGGCTGAAATCTCTTCAGAGCTCTATGAAAAGCCCTAGAAATGAACTAACAAGTTGCAGGGGGTGGGGAACAGAGATAAGATTGTGGAGTACTCAAAGACTGGGGATACATTTAAACATCCTAATTTATGCTGAGCATTATCAACCATATGTGGTTATTATAATTTTTGATCTGTTACGATTTTTTCTTCATTTTGGGGGTTTCCAAGCAGGACTCTTGGAGAAAGTCCACTATTGGTGAGATTTGGGGGCCACAAAGGCCAAACCTGGCAGTCATGCTTGGGTGTTCTGGTGAACCCAGGATTGAGCATGGGATCTCGGGGATGCAAGGCATAAACTCCAGTCCTTTGGGCTCTGAGCTTGCTTTCAAATACCCACAGAGGTGCAGTGGCAAATCCATGAAGCAAGACTGGCTCAAAATAGATCCATATGCAGTCAGGTAGGGTGTGAGGGGGATTCACTTGATGGATATTCATTTGTTCAGGTCTTTCTACTTTGATGATGGTTTGAAGCTTTCCATGCCAATTTTTTCAGTGTGGTGACCAAAAAGAAAGGAAAAATATGAACTGTATGTGGTAGTTTGTTGGTAAGGAACTCAACAAAGTACACTCGAGTTCCTACTGTGGTGGGTGCCTGTTCCACAGTGGCTGGGCGAGGGACCCACAGAAAGACTCAGTCATCAGCCTCTTAAGAGGATTATGTTTTTGCTAGAAAGAGACTAATTGCTGCAGCCACTTCCCGGGCTCCAGGAACTTATTGAGGTAGGATAACCTTCCATCGAGAATGTGCTGCTGCCTACCACCTCTGGCCTGGCCTGCCTGTTCTACTGGTGATGGTCCCAACAGCACCTCCTTTATCATCTTCCTCCAGCTTCTCTCTGGCTCACGATCTCCTTCCTGGGAAACCCAGCCATTGATACTACCAAAACCATATCATCAGATATTATCAGCAATGAAAGGATCTTGTGTGTACTTCTCAATGCAAATCCCTCATTTTTCAGAGAAAAAAATAGCTTTCATGCTAAAGAGGTGGTCTGACTGGCTCAGGACTAATAACTCATTGATGTCTGAACTAAGATCAGGAATCCACAACTCCTGATGCTCATAGGACAGTCCATTGCTCTATCCTAAATCTTTCACTCATTCACATGAGCCATTTTGAAGGTATATTTCTCAGTTTATACCACCTGCTTTTGATTGCCAAGAGACACTGATACACTGGTTGTTACTGCTCATGATAGAATATTCAACTAAAGGTAATTAAAGGATGTGCATTTATTTTCTAATTCACAAGGAAGGTAAGTGTGGCAGCTAAAGATGTCAGTAGCCCAGATTATTTCCATCTTTCTGCTATCATAATATATTAACAATGTCAGATTTAGTCCTCAAATCCCTAGAATGCTGTTACGGCTCCAGCTACCACGCCCACAATAATGAAGGCAGAGAAAATTGTGGTGATTTTTAGTTGTAGGAATTTAAGCAATAGCAGAAGCAGTAGTAGAGAAGAATGTTTTCCAGAAGTCCTTCAGCAGATGTTTCAAGCTCTCCTGGGTCTATATCTGTGGTTTATCTGGATTAATTTTTTATTTATTATCCAACTTTCGGTGTACAGAAGAGTGAAAGTTCATGAGTTGGGCAACACAGTTCACCTCATCAGGTTAATTTTCTTTTTATTTTATCGAGGTATGCTTTGTGGCTCAGCATGTAGTCTATCTTGGAAAATGTTCCATGCGCACTGGAAAAATGTGTATTCAGTTTTTTGGGGACGAAAAGCCCTGTATATATCCACTAGCTGTCTTTCTTCCATTTCTTCCTGGGGTATTTCCTTGGTGAGTTTCAGTCTTGTCAATCTAAGTAAGTTTCAGTCTCATCTATCAGTTGATAGAGCAGTGTGAAGTCTCCAACTATTATTATGCTACTGTTAATGTCTTCTTTGAGGTAATTAGCAGTTGTTTTAAATATTGTGCTGGTCCTTTTTTGGGTGAATATTTGTTTATTAGTGCAATTTCTTCCTGATATACATACCCCTTAATTAATAAGAAATGGCCTTCATTGTCCCTTCTAACGCTTTTCAACCTGAAGTCTATATTATCTGATACTAGTATGGCCCACACCTGCCTTTTTTGGAGGAGTTGTTTGCATGGAGAATTGTCTTCCAACCTTTGACTTTGAGTCTGTGTTTGCTTTGATTATTCAGATGTGTTTCTTGTAGGCAGCAGAATGTTGGATTGGTTTTTTTAATCCATTTGCCACTCTGTATCTTTTAATTGGTGCATTTAGACCATGACGTTGAGAGAGATTATTGCCATGGGATTTTGTGCCATCTTTCTGTTTAAACTTGTTGTGCTTTTGGGTTTTTTTTCTTATTTTATAGTAGACCCATCAGTCCTTTTAAAGTTGGTTTTGAGTCCATGAAGTTCCTGAGTTGCTGCCTTTTTTTTTTTTTTTTTTGCTTTTTGGGTCACACCCGGCGACACTCAGGGGTTATTCCTGGCTCTGCACTCAGGAATTACTCCTGGTGGTACTCAGGGGACCATATGGGATGTCGGGGATTGAACCGGGCGGCATAGGCAGGCCGTGTGCAAGACAAACGCCCTACCTGCTGGGCTATCGCCTCCGGCCCTTGAATTGTTGCTTATCCATGAAATTGTGTATTTTTCCTGCTTATCTGAATGTGAGTCTGACCAGGTAAAGAATTCTTGGTGAGGCCTGCAGTTCATTGAGTGTTTTCATAATTTTCTACCATTGTTTTGGGGCTCAGAGTGTTTCATCGGAGAAGTCTGCTGTAAATCTTATGGATGCTCCTTTTTATGTGATTTCCTTCTTTGTTCTTGCTTTCAGTATTCTATCTCTATCTATAGTTTTTGTCATTTTAATTAGGATGTGTCTTGTAGTATTATTATTGGGTTTCTTTTAGCTGGTACCCTGATTCATCAGGTTAATTTTCATCTTCTGAAACCACCTGCTCACAAAGGAAAGGCATTTATTAGATAAAATGGTCTATGCTTAGCTCTTTTAATATAGATATTAGACCAGAGAGACAGCACAATGGATAAGATAAAGGCACTTGTGTTGCATGCAGCCAACCCAGATTTGGTTCCCAGCATTGCATATTGTCCCTAAGCACCACCAGGAATGATTTCGCACTGAGCCCGGAGTAAGTCCTGTGCAAAGCCAGGTGTGGCCCAGAAACCAAAGTTAAACAAAGTTCTAAAAAATAGTTCTTTACTTTGGGATATTTAATGGCCACTTCAATGAAGTGACCCACGTTTAAACTTCAGATTTGAAATTGGCCTTTCTTTTTTCATTGCTCCATCCATATGCTTTACTGTCCCAAGTCGTTTCTGGAAACCACTATCATTGTCTCCCCAACTGAGTCTTTTCTAAAATATACCTCCCTTTTCATATTTCACTGAAACAGAGCCCAGGCTATTTTATTTTATTAATTAATTTATTTTTATTGACTCACTGTGAGATACATGGTTACAAAGTTGTTCGTGATTGGGTTAAGTCATAGACTGTTCCAACACCCATCCCTTCACCAGTGAACATTTCCCACCACCAATGACCCCAGTTTCTTTCTGCCACCACCCCCTCTCCAGTCTGCCTCTATTGCAGGCACTTTTCTCCTTTCTCTCTCACCCAGATTATTTTAAAAAACACATATATATTTCATTTGAGCAGGTTAAAGTACAACTTTGACTATCTTAATGTGAGCTTGTGTTATATTTTACAGTTAGGTAATGAAATTACAATTTTGTTATTTTATGCTAAGAAATTTGGTACTGTGAAAACAAGTTAACTTTCCCTCCATCTGTAACACTTTAGAGTAAACCATTGGGGGAAAAAGAGCAAAGTGGGCTAGAAATGTTGCTTCAGATTCTTTTCCCAGTGAGCAAATGATGGACTTGGTGGAGAAAGAATCAGACACATATTACTGTAAGTTTTTTGATTTTCATTGAATTGCTGGCCCCAGTTTCCTACCCCCACCCCTGCCTCCCAGAACGTAGGGAAGATTTTACACCCACCTCACAAACAATTCTCTTTTTCCTGATGGAAAAAAAAAAACACTCAGACCAATACCTTAAGAAACCAAGGTGAAATTGTTTCTGCTGGGCTCTGGGATCCTGTCACAATCACAACATCCCACTATTCCCGCCAACCCACTACTCTCTCTCTCTCTCTGCATACACACACACACACACACACAAACACACTCACACACACAAACACACACGCACTCACACACACAAACACATTCACACATACACACACTCACACACACTCACACACAAACACATTCACACATACAAACACACACAGACACACACACACACACACACACACCACATGGTCAGAGGTAGTAAGAGAGTGGCAGACATAGAGCCATAGAGGAAAAAAAGCCAAGGAGGACAGTTAGAAGCAGTCACTCTTTTTCAGCCTCCAAAAGGTTTTACTTCATGTAGTTCTGTCCCACTGGCTGCCCACTCAAGCAAGAGAGGGTGTCTAGATTTCAGAAGTTCATCATGGAAGGGCACAGGAGGAACTACATGCTCCCTTCAGAGACTGTGATTCCCTGCAGGCAGACTGCTGCTCTCACCACTCAGCATCTGCTCACCTCCAGCCCCGTTGAGCCAGCATGTCTGAGGCCAGCAAACATATCAGTTTGCAATGCCTTGCCTCTCTCTCTCCTGTTTCTCCCACTTAGGTTTCTTTTTTCTTCTACTTTCTTCTCATCGCTAACACCTGCCCCTTGAGATTAGACCCATAGTCACTATTCAACCTACTGCAGACAGAAATTGTTCTTGGCTGTCAGAACATCACCCAACATGGGTGTATAAGAATTGTGAGCTCCTACTTGGGGAAGCTTTTGAAACACAAACTACATAGACTGGTTAAGAACTTGTGATCTACTTTAAAATTTTAAAAATGTGTACATACACACACACACAGAATGGGCTGGGCTAAGGAGTTTGGGCGGGTTTCGAGCTATAAAATAAGCTGCAAGAAGAAAGAAGGCTCTTTTTCCCCCCTTTTTGCCATTTCAGCTTCCTTTGGCGCTTTGCTTCTCCATCCTCTCCATTCTCTGTTGGGCCTCAACACGTGGTGGCAGCCATCTTGGCCTACAACTGCCTGGGGCCTAGCTGGGAACCCAGAGTCCGGAGGTTTTCCCTGCTCTTGGATTGTATATTGGAACCTGTGATAGTAAAGTCCTTTTAAAACTGCATCAGATTCCTGAGTCTTCATCCATTCCCGCCGGCTCCGGAAGTAGAAGGGAACTCACTTCCCGGCATGGGTTGGGCATTGTATCAATTCTAGTTAATTGTTGTGGCTTACATTTGGAAATATAACATGTAGTGGTATCCCTGCTGAAATATGATAAGCAAGATAAATGTATGCCGTGTAACTTAGAAAAGAAGAGGCAGCTCCAAGTTAATCATCATTCTTGGGAGCTTCAGAGATAGTACGGCAACTAGGATACTTGCCTTGCAGTGGTTCAAACCTGGTTCAATCCTTGACGCCATTTCTAGTCCCCTGAGCACTTCCAGGAGTGATCCTGGAGCACCAAATCCTGATCATAATTGGGTGTGGTCTAAACCCCAAAAAAAAATTAAATCTTTGTTAAAATTGTTATCATACCAACTTTTATTTCATTTACTTTTAAGTTTCTCAAGGATAAAATAACATTTGTTGAGATTTTATTTAAAACACATACTATTAATTGTTGACATTTGTGAACAGAAGAAAGCAAAAGAAAATACAAAATACCCTTAAGCTAATCATGTTTGTCAACCAATAGACTTAATGTTAATATTGTATTTAACAGACTGTTACAAAATTTATATATATATATATTTTTTTTTTTTTTTTTTTTTTTTTTGCTTTTTGGGTCACACCTGGCTACGCTCAGGGATTACTTCTGGCTCTGCACTCAGGAATTACTCCTGGCGGTGCTCAGGGGACCATATTGGATGCCATAGATTGAACCCCGGCCCGCAGAGGCCAGCCGTGTGCAAGGCAAACGCCCTGCCCGCTGGGCTATGGCTCGGCCCCAATATTTTTAATTAAGCTTATGTGACCATTTTCTAAGAATAAGTTTAAGTATGTACAAGTTTTTTTTTAAGTTTTATTTTTATTTCTAATTTTATGAAAAGAAAAACTGATTTATTCAATTTTGGGTCATTCTAAAAATCTATCCCTATTTTATAAGCTGGACTGACTAAACTGTCACTATTAGAAAATCCTTGCTTTATTTTTTTTCCTTCTGTAATAAGGACATAAATTTGTTGTATGTTATACCTTTTTCTCCAGGTTTCTTGATTTTGTTTTAGTTTTATTTATGCTGCTTTTAACTTAGGGAAATTAAATCTACCAATTCTTTCTTGTGTATTGAAAGAACTTTAGCACCTGAGGGTTTTGCTTTTTGTTGGCTTTTGGTTTTAAAATTTTTTATTTTAATTCTCTTCCCTGGTGGGATTTCTTTTGGCCTGTGGTGTGATATTTAGTGAACTGTTTTTATTTCTTTTGGAACCATTGAGGCTCGGTTCAATAGGCCTTTCTTTCTGTATTTTGTTACTCTGTCAATCTGATCAGATTGCTCCTTCAATAAATGTAGCAGCAAAGGCAGTGCCATGTTAACACTTCAAGGACTAACACTTGGGCATAGGAAACCAGCAGCTCAGAAAGGACAACGAATTGTTTCAAGGAAAACCGTAAGTTCAGCAAATTGGTAAATATCATTGAGATTTCTTGCAAAGACCTAAATGCATAATTATGGGAGCAGAGGTGGAAACAGCAACAATACAACCCAAACCCCTCAAATTTCAAACATCTTTTGCTGTCTCCTGAGTGGCGCAAACTGAATTTACCAACATGGGAGTTGTGATCTCCATGAGAACTTAGCACAGTCTGAATAGTATTCTCTCACTGCACCTGAGACTGTGAGGCAGGTAATCATAACAAGAGCTACCACATAGCAGACAGCACATACAAGGCATCATGCCAGGAGCTTGCTATGTGGTGTTTGGCTTCATCCTTGCAAGACTATGAGAAAGGCGGTTGATAAGTAAGGAGCTAATGGGTTTAGGAGAGTGGAATACACAACTACACACTAGCTGACAGTCTAGATATGATTCCCACTCTTTTTTAAAATTTTTATATACCACCGAAAACAACATACTGGTAAACAATTCCAACCTCCCTCCACCACCCCATTTCCACCACCCCCTCCCCCCCCCCCCCCCCGCTGCAGGACCCCAGTTTCCTCTCTTTCTCTTCCTCTCTCTCTCTGTCTCTCTCCCTCTTATTTTACATTCTAGCCCTCAGATATTTAGAGTTAATCACTTAAGTCTCTTTTAATTCATTGATTTTAGTCTGCCATTACCATTCCCTATTTATTAAAAACATGTTCTATATTCTATTTGCATCATTCTATATCTCCTTCCTCTATTCACCCACTAGACTCACCTCCAGTAAATTTCATATCCCTACTGTACCTAATGAACCCAGTTTCTTTAGCCAGTCCTCTGTTCCGGGATAGTTTTCCAATTCGCTTTAAGAAATAGTCGATAGTTTCTGCTATGTGTTTTCGGTCTCTAGGGATATTCCCAGGATCTATTCGGATCAAATGGAGCTCAATATCTAGCTTTCGAGGAATTCCATATTGTTTTCCAAAGGGTGGACCAGCGGCACTCCACCAGCAGTGGATGAGAGTCTGATTCCTCAACTCTTGATGGGCAAAAATTTAGTCAGTGTAATAGCAAACATGATTAGTCAATGCAGTAGTGAAAATAGGAATCAGAGGGATAGTCCTCCTTGGAGGCATTCACTGGTATCTTTCACTTGCTTTCTCCAGGAACATACTTGGGAAGCTCCAGCTAGTTTCATTCACACTGGATTAGCAACAGCTTGATTGTGGATAAATTACAATTCATATGGCATCTTCATCCAACTGAGTGAATTCTTGTGATTCTTATTGTAGAGTCCTTCCCACGGTTGGACTATGATCTGTGTCTGGACTTTGGACAGCAGAGAAAGCAGAGGTGTAAAAGAGGTTAAGTGGCAGGGCTGGGATTTGCAGCCAGAACTTCTGATGCTGAAGTCAGGCTTCCACTAAGGGCCAGGAAGTAATTGGGAGTTTGCCCTTTGGAACTTTATTTCATCCTAACAGTAAGGTCTCCTCATCCTTGTTACTGTTGCTACTACTGTTATCTGGCCATCCGACCCTCAGCAACTAGTTAACTGCTTTAGAAGTTATAGTTGCTATCAGGATTTAAGCCAGCTTATACTTGACTACCTGTGTTAAATATGAACTAGTAAAGATGCTCTTTGATCAAACCCATTTTTAAGTTAAGGAGTTATGATCTTAAATTTTCTTTCTTTTTTTACTTTTCTTATTTTGGTTTGTTTCATGTGCCTCTTGATAGCACATAAAACTGTGTGATGTTAATAAATGAGTACAGCTATAAAACTGTATGATGTTAATAAATGAGTCATTACAGCTATGATGTCTTAGAGTTCAACAGAACAACTTAATTATTTTGGTAGTATGAATCTTTCAGCAGCAACAAAATAATAACTGAGGTCATTGAACAATGAATGGGTAGATAGATTTTAAAGGCCTTGGATGGACACATTTCACATCACATATAGGCATCCCAAATTAGAAAATCAGACTACCATAAATCCACCTAAAGTAGAAAAGAGTTTAAGTATTTTAACTATCACTAAAAAAAATTAATCTGTTAAAGTAGAAAAAGGATTTCTATTACAGCTATACACAATTCCTTTTAAGATTCTCTGATCCTGAGAGAGAGAGAGAGAGAGAGAGAGAGAGAGGAGACAAAGTGCCTGCCCTATAGAGGCAGGCTGAGGGAGGAGGGGAGGGAATCAGGGGACATAGATGGTGGGAAATGGGCACTGGTGGAGGGACAGGTGCTGGAACACTGTATGACTGAAACCCAAACACTAACATCTTTGTAATTGTATATCTCATGGTTGGATAGTCTTGTAATTATTAAATTAAAAGCTGTAATTACAAAGATGTAATCTTTGTACAAAGATTACAAAGATGTAGATGACAACAAGAGTATTCCACCCACACGTCAGAGCCTGGCAAGCTACCCATGTCATATTTGATATGCCAAATATCAGTAGCAATTTTAGACCTCATTGCCATGACCTGATGGAATGGTTTGAGGCTCTTTATGTTCCTGGGGCTAGCAGATGCCCTTGGGCTACACTAGCATGTGACAGGACATATGGAGATGTTACTGGTACCCACTCAAGCAAATCAATGATCATCAGGAAGATGATACAAGTGATACAAGTGATCTCATGGTGGCGTAATATAAATAAAGAAGAAGGAAGGAAGGAAGGAAGGAAGGAAGGAAGGAAGGAAGGAAGGAAGGAAGGAAGGAAGGAAGGAGGAAGGAAGGAAGGAAGGAAGGAAGGAAGGAAGGAAGGAAGGAAGGAAGGAAGGAAGGAAGGAGGAAGGAAGGAGGAAGGAAGGAAGGAAGGAAGGGAAGGAAGGAAAGGAAGGAAGGAAGGAAGGAGAAGGAAGGAAGGAAGGAAGGAAGGAAGGAAGGAAGGAAGGAAGGAAGGAAGGAAGGAAGGAAGGAAGGAAAGGAAGGAAGGAGGAAGGAGGGAAGAAAGGAAGGAGGGAGGGAAGGAAGGAAAGAAGGAAGGAGGAAAGGAAGGAGGAAAGGAAGGAGGGACGTAAGGAGGGAAGGAAGAAGGGAAGGAAGGAGGGAAGGAAGGAAGAAATATAAAAATTTTTTTGAAAATGTAAAACCTAAACAAGAAAAAAATTCTCTGATCCTGAATCTGTAACTCTATCCAAAACTCCAGAGCAATCACAGTACAGTGCATGTGTACTAATCTTCAGTAGCTTAACAATAGACTAGACCATCCTAAATACTGATCAAAGGTTTTGCCTTTTGCTTTCTTTTTATTTTTTAAATCTTTGTCCTCTAAGAAAAAATTAACTGGGTGGGTGGGTGGGGGTGGGGTGGGCTGGGTCTTTGTCACTCTTCTTGTTCCAGCCAGTCCTCTCCTTTCTCTTCTGACCATTCTCCTGAAATGTTTACTTGGCTGTTTACATTCCTCTCCTGCTTTTCAAAATCCATTTTATTGCAGAAGTATGTTCCATAAGCAATCTAGGAACACTGTATGTGAAGGTTGAATGTCCCATAATGGAATTGTAACTGGTTTATTGAGTCGTCTGTGCAGTAAGATGTCAGCACAATTCTGTTTAGGTTTTGTTCACTCCCTTCACTCTGTAAAATCTCTCCTCTTTACTTAATTACCTCTTGTGTGGCTGTCAGAACTTTACCATCATGTCAGGTTATTAAAATTCCTATTGAATATTCTAATTTTGTCTTTGAATCCTATATTTTCTGACTTTTTATCAAGATACTTGTATTCAGTAAGATCCCCTAATAGTAAAGATGTTAAGAATCCCACCATACCACAGCATATGCAATATAATGTCTAAGTTGGATGAATGTATTTCTGCATCTGTGTTCATCCTGTGCCCACCACTCAGATCAGAGCAGAACATTCTGAACAGTTCTAGGCAGTTCCGTTGCACCAATTTGTGGCAGTGTTTGCTGCTCCCCTCCCACCCCCAGTGTAAACACGCTCTGATTTCTATCACCATAGATTAGCTTGGCCTGTTGTATTTAAATATAACTAGGATCATGCAGTATCATGCCTGGCTTCTTTCACCCACATAATGTTTTGAAATAAATCCATTTGGAGTGCTATTCTGTTGCTTGAACATTCACAATTTGTCCATTGTCCTGTTAATGGGCATGTGGTATTTCTGATTTGGAGCTCTTATGAAGAAAGCTGCCACGAACAACTCCAATGAGTCTTTTTGTAGACATCTGTCTTCAATTTTCTTGGGGTTGGTCCCCAGCAATTGAAACTGCTGAGTCACAGGTTAGGAGGTGTTTAACTTGGGTACAAACTTCAGAACCCTTTTGAAAGTAGTTGTCACATTTCACACCCCCAGTCTGTGATAGATTGAAGATTCCAGATGCCATTTTTATGTCAACACTTTGTAGATTCAAACAATTTCCATTCCCAGCCCTCACTCCCATCCCCCAACCACCTATTCTAATAAGTGGTGAGAAGTATGATTTTTTTATCATGGATGCTGAATGTTAATTTTCTTCATAAAGTACCTAGAAGGGGATATTGACTATAAAGGAGGGAGAAAACAAAAAAGGGAGGAGAAAAACATTATGTGTACATTGTTCACTGAAATATCTAGCAAGTAGAAGTTTTGAGCTCTAGCAGTTTTCCATCTGTATATATTGAAGCTCGATCTCTCATTGAGGGATTCTCTCAAATAAACAAATACAACATTCATATCAAACATATACTTTTAAAATATAAAGAAGGGAGGTCCGGAGCGATAGCCCAGCAAGTAGGGCGTTTGCCTTGCACGCGGCCGGCCTGTGCTGGCCTGGGTTCGATCCCGGCATCCCATATGGTCCCCCAAGCACCACCAGGAGGAATTCCTGAGTGCAGAGCCAGGAAGTAACCCCTAAGCGTCACCGGGTGTTACCCAAAAATAATAATAATAATAATAAAATATAAAGAGGGTTTCATTATGGTAATTACATATTAATATAGAATAAAGTGATACAAATTTAGACTGGTGAACCGTTCATTCTAAAACGCTTATAATTGGGAAACATGGACACGCCTGCATGTTTATTTTCTTCTTTTCTAAATCTTGATGGTGGCCATTTCCTAGATGTTTGGATGGGAAACCAATAAGGTAGACAGGGGTGCTGGTACAAGCATCAAAGCATCTCTAGGAGTTCTCCTGCTCAGCCACCAGGACGTGATGCTGGCTCTCATTTGCTAAGGATGGGGCAGGAGCCCTGGAGTGAACGGAAAGACTTCTCATCTGGTTGTCCGGTAACTTTCGAACATTGAACCACGTCAATAAAATAGCTATCTAAAAACAAATATATAAAGTGATTTTTTAAACATTTTTTAAAACACTGACATTACAAAGTTGTTCATAATAGAGTTCTTTCAGGCAATATTCCACTGCCAGTATGACCTTCCTTCCATCACTGTCTTCGGTTTCCCACCAGCCCATAACGCCTGTCTCCTTGACAGGCACAAACTACTTTATTTAATACTGCTTGTTACAATGAAATTGTATGAGACTGATAAAAAAAATAGTTCAGTGAAAGAAAGTTTGTGAAGATCGTTATACCTCACAGTTGGGCTATTGAAGTCATTGTGGATTTTCTGAGCTGTTTGCTGCCAGTTGAGCTGGTGTACCCAGAAGATCAGTTGGCTTGGCATCTCTTTTCAGAGATTAAAGCTGTGAAGCTGGGCTGTTTACATGGCTGTGACTGTGGGCTGTGGGAGAGAAAGTGAAATCTTGAATCAGCATATCCACTTGGTCATGAACCTCTGTGCTCTCTGCAAATCCAGACACCTCTCGACCTCTTCCACATGTGAGGTCAACCAGGACAACAAAGCTTGTCTCTGGCAAGTGCTACAGCTCCACAGTTATGCAGAACCAGAGGGTGAACAAACCTGAGGAGCACTTCATCCTCTGTTCTATCAGCCAGGCTGGGCTCTCTCTGTTTCTTCCCTTGGTTCTATCAAATTTGCTTAGTATAACCATGAGGTAAATGGGTATGTGCATAAATATGAATAACTTTTCCATCTTCTCTTACTGATCCTTGTATCATAACGTGGCTTCTCTTCAACAGGCTTAAAATATGTAAGATAAGAGAGAGAGAGAGAGAGAGAGAGAGAGAGAAGAGGCAAAAGTGCCTGCCATAGAGGCAGACTGGGGGAACGAGGAGAGAATTGGGGACATTGGTGGTGGTAAGAGGGCACTGGTGGAGGGATGAGTGCTGGAACACTGTGTGAATGAAACCTAATGAGGAACAGTTTTGTAATTGTATGTCTCAAGGTGTATAGTAAAAAAAAAAAAACAGTCAGGCTTAAACTATGTTGTCTGATATTGATATATAATCATTCCTACATTCCTTTGGTATTTGTTCACATAGAGTATTTTTTTCTGCCTTTTTCACTTTCAATTCACTTGTGTTCCCAGATCCATGGAATCTGTTAAACATAGTAAGTGATTATCTTATTTTACTTTTAAGCTGGGGTCTTATGTTACTTTTTAAAAGTTTTTATCTGTCTGTATTTTTTTAATTGGAGGATTTAATGCATTTACCTATAAAGTAATTTCTGTTAAAGGCCTTACAGTTATTAATTTCTCTTTATTTTTAAATTTTATTATTTTCTGTTTTTCTTTTTTCTTGTTTTCTTCTATATCACCTTCCTTTCGGTTTGGTTGATTTGTACCACGGTATAATTTGACTCCTTTCTCATTTTCTTTTGAGATATTTTCTTTGTGGCTGTAGTAGGGCTATAACAATCTAAAGTTATAATAATTTATTTTAAGCTGATAGCAATGTGTTTTCAATTGCTTATTATAAATGTTTCCTCGTAAATTATAACTCACTTGGGGAATCCTTTTTAGCTCTCTTGTTCTATGTTATTGGTGTCACAAGTTTTTGTGCATTATCTATAAAATATATATATACATTTATGATTTTTGTCTTTTTAAAACCTGTTTTTAAAGAAAGTATGGTTATAAAGTAAAATTTATAATAAAATAATAAGATAAATTTAATAAGATAAATTTTTACCTTTTTCATATATTTTCCTTACTAGAGAACTTAATCTTTTCATACTGTTTGACATTCTTGCATTTCAACTTAATTACCATTTATTTTTAAGTTTTAGTCAAATTTTATTGATTTACTCTTGATACACAACACTGTAAAATTGGGGATTGTAGCTTCACACCTCTGTCAGGATCAAGCTTTCATAGTGACCTTACTCCCCTCACCACACCTTCTTTACCTCGGGTAACAACAGTATTTTCCAGTCTGAGTTATATTTGTTATGTTTTCCAGTTTGTTTACTCTCCTTATTTATTTATACTCTATTGTGCATGAAACCATCTGTTAATTTTCTTTTTACTACCTAGCTTATTTCACTTACCAGTGATCACCTCAAGTTCCATGTCATTGCAAAAGCATTATTTTGTTGTTAATTTAAATCACTGAGTAATAGCACACCTTCTTGTTCAGACACCCATCAACAAATATTTAGGTTGGTTTCTTCTATTTTTGTTCGTATACCACAGATTTTTAGAATTGCTTGTTTCAGTTCTTTCAAAACTGCTCTTGGGAATTTGGTACGGATTACCTTGAACCTGTAAATTGTTTTATGTAGTTACAGACTTTTTTCATCCTCCCCACATTGAATTACAATATTAATTGTATTATGATTTTAATTGTATTTTAATATTAAAACAATACTTGTTATGCCATTCAAGGTTCAGGCTTATCTTTCCTTTTCCTATTTATTTTCCTAATATCCTGTATCTCTCTGAATCTTTCACCTCCTCTACTCAGAGGCAGTACTCAGAGGCACTTTAACTCTTCTATATAAATGTCAGTAGGAATTTCTTAATTTCTTTTTATGTAATTCATTGTATATAGAAATGCAATTGATTGTTGTATGTTGATTTTGTATCCTTCCTCTTTACTGTATTCATTTGGGTTACATATCATTAGTCTGTTCTACATACATAATCTTGTCATCTGAAAATAATGATAGCTTTATTTCCCTTTTACAAGTCTTATTTCCTTTTTTCTTTTCATGTGTTCTCCCCTAATTACTCTGAATAGGAGCTTTGAAGGAAGCTATGTGCAATACTGAAAATGAGAGTGGATATTATCTTATTTCTTAGGGGGAAAGAATGCTTTTAGCATATTTCAATCAAGAGTAATGTTAGCTATGTGTTTATGTATGTGGCCTTTATGATGTTACTTCTATTCCCAATTGTCATGAGGACAATTATACCATGTGGTGTGGGGGAGTGAATAAGTAACCTCTGCATGCAGAGCATGTACCCGAGCCCTTTAAACAATCTCCCTGTTCCCGTATTCCCAATTTTGAAATTTCGAATGAGTATTAAATCTTGTCAAATGTTTTAATGTCTCTTGATATATTATACATTTCTATTGTTATAATTTAAATTTCATATATTGATATACTTTTATTGACATGGCATATTGCAGAAGTTGTGATTTATATGTACTGAAACATTTTTCTCACTGGAGTGAAAGTCATGGTGTATGGCTCTCTTGATCTATAGCTGGATTTCATTCAGTGTATTTGTTGTTGTCATCCTCTGATTTTGTAGCCACACCCGGCTATGCATAGGGATTTTTCCTGGCTCTCGGTTCAAGAACCATTCCTGGTGGAGCCCAGGGGCCCATGTAAGGAACTGGGTATTAAACCTGGATCAACCATGTGTAAAGCAGATGCCTTACTCACTGAACCTTCTTTCTAGGCTCAAGATTTATTTTTTAAATAATTTTGAATCTATGTTTATCAGAGATACTGGTCTTTCTTTTCTTTTTGTATGCATTCTCTACTGATTTGGGATTATTATCATTTTGCTCTCCTAAAGCGTGTTTGAGTGAATTCACCCTTTTCATCCTTTTGGAAAAGTGAAGAGGATTGAAGTTATATTTCATTTGAGATTTGGTAGAATTGACTGGTGAAACCATCTGATCCTGGACTTTTGTTTTTATGGAAGTTTTTAATTATGTATTGATTTCCTTGCTTGTGATTGGTCAGCTCAGCTATCAATAATTTTAAGTCCCAATGGCATTTCCCATAGGGTATGTTCAGCGATAATGAATTCCCTCATAATATTTTTCATGTTTTGGTAGGATCATTCCATTGCATATAAAATTACTGCATGCTTGTTTTTCCTCAGAAGTTAAATTTCTCATCATGCTGCCTTCTATCCTACAAGGTTCAGTTGGGTAGTTGTTGAAAATCTTATGGGGATCTCTTATACAGACCACGACCCTTTTCTCTTGCTGCTTCAAGATTCTTTACCTTTAAATTTCATATTTTTATTATAACAGGTTTTCTTATTCGGGGTCTTATTTATTTTTTTTATTTCTCTGTACTCATTCAATTTAGGATGTTTGGGGATATTCTTTGTAAATGCTTTCCATTTTTTTCTTCTCTTCCTCTACCATCTTTTCTCCTTTACTTTCTCAGATAATTGGCACATTTTCTGCTTTATACTATCCCGTATGTCCCCATAGGATCTGTTTTCCTTTCTCTATTCTTGATTTTCTTTGCTTCTCAGACTCAATAGTCAAAACATTCTGCCTTCAAGTTCTTTTTCTTCTTTTGCACATCCAAGGCTGCAGTTGAAACTTTGTAGTATCTTTTTCGATTCACTGAAACTTAATCTCAATTCATTGAAATAAATTTCAATTCACTTGATCAATTGATCACTTGGCATCCTGTTATTCGTCGATTTGCTCAAGCAGGTGCCAGTAATGTTTTTTATTTGTCCCTGTCATGTGCCAGGGTAGCCTAATGGTAGCCTAATGGCATCTGCTTGCTCCAGGAATAAGAAGAGCCTGAAACCGTTCGTTCAGAGTCTTGATGAAGAAGTCTGACCATCTTGTAGGTGGGCGGCCATGTGATATTTTGATGTCCTGTGGGATCCAGTCAGTAATGGCTCTAGTCCAGCGGTCATCTCCAAGTTGCATTACATGCCCAGCCCATCTGATTTTCGGTGCCTTGGCAAACAAGACAACATCCCTGACTCTGGATCGTCAATGGAGGTCGGAACTCCAGATTCTTTCTCTCACTTGAGTGAGGCATGATATTCCAAGCATAGCTCTTTCGATTCCTCTTTGAGAGACCCAAATAGCATTCTCATCCTGCTTTCATAGGGCCCAGGTCTCTGAGGCATATGTTAATGCAGGGAGAATGGTGGAGTTGAAGAGATGTGCCCAGAGTCGGAGGTTCTCTGTCCTTTAAGCTATTTCTTCGATGCTTTTTGAAGGCATTACATGCCACTCTCTCTTCCTCCTGCACAGCTCAGGTTTTAGGTTGTTCATCATGTTAAGTGGTCATTGAAGCGGTCATCGAAGCCCTAGTCAAACAGGGTAGTCAAACCAAATACATTGATATCCTTCGTGAGCTGTATTATGGATTCACCACGAGGATCTCACTATTCTACAAGGAAGTGATCATTCATGTAAAAAGAGGGGCTCTTCAGGGTGATGCCATTTCATCAAAACTCCTCAGTGCCACCCTCGACAATTAGAATGGGAAGGAATGGGAGTGAAGATAGACAGTGGGCAACTACACCACCTCCGCTTCACTGATAACATGGTTCTAATAACACCAAACATTAGCCAAGCGGCACAAATGCTGGTTGACTTTGACTGAGAATGTGGAAAGATAGGTCTACAGCTGAATCTCAGCAAAACAATGTTCATGACAAACAACTAGTTCCAGATGCTCCCTTCACTCTCAACCGGTCAAACATCTCTGAATGCAGCTATTATGTGTACCTAGGTTGAGAACTCAACCAATTTCAATTCATTGAAATAAATTTCAAATCATTGAAATTTTAATTCATTCTATTTAACTGTTCTAGTTAGCTTGTTTTTTGTTTTGCTTTTTGTGTCACACCCAGCAATGCTCAGGGGTTACTCCTGGCTCTTTGCTCAGGAATTACTCCTTGGTGCTTGGGGGACCATATGGAATGCCAAGGATTGAACCCGCATCAGCCGCATGCAAGGCAAATGCACTACCCGCTGTGCTATTGCTCTGGCCCTGAGTTAGCTCTTTTTAAACAAATTCTCTCCATAGCATTATTATGTTCATATTGTTTTCCTTATTTCTTCATTTTCTTTTTAGATCTTTAAGTATACTTAATATATTTGTTGAAAAATCTTTAGTAAATCTCAAACCCACCGATGGTGGGGTATTTATAGAATTAGTTTTTTTTGAAGGACATGTGCATTTTGTTGTTATTGAAAACAGTGCACTGAAAGGAGAGACAGCTCCCACCCTTTGCAGACTGATTCTATGCAAGAGAAGAACTTGTCTAATTGATCTGACCTAGGACTTAATGTCTTTTGATGCAATACTTAGGCACGTGTTTTCTTTAGGACAGTGAATGTGCTTTTGTTTTTCATATTTTTTCTATTCTGGCTTATTCTTAATGTTGGAATAAGAAAAACATTGTTCAATTTCACACTCATCACCACAGGAACAGTTGACAAGAGTGGATTTATTGGCATGGAAAAATCAAGTTGAGAGGCTAGTCAACATAGGCTGGTAAAGCAAGCTACTAAAAGAGCATGGGGGGGTCAGTTTATGTGGAATAGACTTAGTGTGTCATAATACTCTAAATATTTAGTAATACCTCCTAAATATAAAAATTCAGGCACATTTGTGAGGGGGAGATGGACATGCACAGTGGGGAATATATGATAGATTTATGTTACATGTACATGAAATGATAGGGAGAAATCATATTGGGGCTGTATATTTAGTACAGTGATGAGGGGGTGACTGTAGGTCAAGGAGGGCTACACTGTGAAGTCTCCACTTACCAGTCTGGGGTCTTCTTCATAAATACAAATTATATGTAAGTCTCTGGCTTAGCCTGATCAAAGCTAAAGAAAGTAACAGTTCTGTTGCTCCCAGGAAAGTGTTGTCACATTGTACTTGGCTAATTTTAAGAGTATGAATTTCCCTGAGTTTTATGAAATATATTTTCTTTCTACTATTATTTACTTCATTTTTGATTTGAGAACACACTCTATAGTGCTCAGGGCTTCCTCCTGGCTTCACATTAAGGCATCACTCCTAGCAGAGCCATCTGAGGTTCTGGTGATAGAACTCAGCTCAGCTGCATGTATGTAAGACAAGTACACTACCCACTGTACTCTACCCCTTTCTATAAATGCTTAGGCCCTTAGATATTTTATTATGGTCCTCTCCTCATAATATTTGTTCTCCCCTAGATTTCCATGGGTCTATATCTCCCTAGAGTTTTCAGCTGCCATAGTATTTACCATGACTTTCATTTGCCACCAACCTTTTAACCTATGCTACTTTTTAAATGACATCCAAGACAGGAGAGACCAAAGTCTCTATAATTGTAGTCACATGTTGTTTGCTCATTTCATGTTGAACTTCTTTCATTCTGTACATATGCTTTGTAATTATTTGGGGATTCTTCCTTGTTGCTTATATCAATGACTCACTACTTTTATCAGAATATGTTCTATAATATGATTATTGAGTTGTACCATTCTTCATGGGTGAAGAGAATGTACCATTCTTCATTGGTGACATTTAGGGTATTTACAGTTTGGTCACAAACAAAGCTATTAATATTCATTAAGATATTTGTAAAACTGATAACAACTTCAATTCAAACACATTGTAAAACTGGGCCAGAGTGATAATATAGCGGGTAGGGCATTTGCCTTGCATGCAGCCGACCTGGGTTCGATCCCCGACAGCCCATATGGTCCCCTGAGCACCACCAGGAGTAATTCCTGAGTGCAGAGCCAGGAGTAATCCCTGAGCATTGCTGGGTGTGACCCAAAAAGCCAAAAAAAACCCTACATACATGCAATCTACACCTTTTTGTTGTTGATATCACATCCTATACCTTTTTATGTGGTATTAGTAATAAGTCATTGTAATTATAATTATGAAAAATCATAAAGTTTATAAAAATGTATATAATTCTTTTCTCTTTTAATTTTGACATTAGTTTTATATGAGCCACCTTTTTCATATTAGATATTTTTAGTTTCTGAGTTTTTCAAATTTGTTCTTTTTTAAGTTGTTGTTGCTATTATAGGTCCTTTTGCACTTCACTGTGGATTTTAGAATCAGATTTTCAATTCTGATCCAAAACAGCATGATAGATTTTTGATAGAGATTGCATTGTCTCTGTAGGTCAATATAGGAACAATTGAAGCCTTAACAATACTATTTAATATGTGCATTTCTACTTAGTTTATCCCACCAATGATTTAGAGGTTTATCTCACCAATGTTTTAGAGTCTTACATGCATAAGGTTTTAATATTTTTAACACTGAAAGCTTTATAAGTTTTATTATTGTAAGTTTTGAAATATGTTTTTCCTACTAAAATAGTTGCTGGCATAGAAAAATACTGCTGATTTTTGGTATGTTTTGCATATTGACTTCATATTCTGATCTTGCGAAATGCTCTGATTAGATCTATCACTTGTACTATTTTCTTGTAATTCCATTGCATTTTCTAGATGATTTATTATGTTTTTTAGTTCTTTCTTTACAATTTGGATGCTTTTATTTTTGTATCTTTTAAAAAATATTATTGAGGCATGACAAAATTGTATATATTTAACATGTTGGCACTGAAGTGTACCACCAGTGGCTTATACTTGATTGTGGCTTAATTAGCAATGTCTGCAGCATCAGTGTCAATGTTAAAGTGGACAACAGGATGATGGGATAGATTAGCACATTTTGATATGATTCCTGCAATCAAAGAAACACTTGATTGTCACTATTTGCAGATGACATGATATTATACCTGGAAAACCCGAAACTCTCTACCAAGAGGCTCCTAGAAATAATACATTCCTATAGTAGAGTGGCAGGGTACAAAATCAATACCCAAAAAGTCAATGGCCTTCCTATATGCAAATAGTGAAAGAGAAGAAACGGACATAAAAGAAATTATCCCATTCACAATTGTGCTGCAGAAAATCAAATACCTAGGAATCAGTTTGACAAAGAATGTAAAGGATCTCTACAAAGAAAACTACAAAACGTTACTTCAGGAAATAAAAGAAGACCTGAAGAAATGGAGACACATTCCTTGCACATGGATTGGAAGGATTAACATTATCAAAATGGTAATACTACCTAGAGCTTTATACAGATTCAATGTGGTCCCTATAAAGATACCCATGATGTTCTTCAAAGATGAACAAACACTCCTGAAATTTGTATGGAATAATAAACCCCCACGGATAGCTAAAGCAATCCTTGGGAAAAAGAAGATGGGAGGTATCACTTTCCCCAACCTCAAGCTCTACTACAGAGCAGTTGTAATTAAGACAGTGTGGTATTGGTATAGAGACAGACCTGTAGACCTATGGAATAGAATTGAATATCCTGAAACACACTCTCAAATAATACAACCACTTAATCTTCGATAAAGGAGCAAAAAAATATTAAGTGGAGAAAAGAAAGCCTCTTCAACAAATGGTGCTGGGAAAACTGGGCAGCTACGTGTAAAAAAAATGAACTTAGACCTCCTTTTAACGCCATGCACAAAAGTCAGATCAAAATGGATTCTAGATCTCAACATCAGACATGAATCTATAAGGTACATCGAAGAAAACATAGGAGAAATGCTCTACGACGTCGAAACTAAAAGTATCTTTAAAGATGATACACCACTGACCAAGCAAATGGAAGCAAAGATAAACAAATGGGATTATATAAAATTGAAAAGCTTCTGCACCTCAAAAGAAACGGTGACCAAGATACAAAGACAATCCACAGAGTGGGAAAGGATATTCACCCAATACCCATCTGACAAGGGGTTAATATCTAGGATATATCAGGCACTGGTAGCCCTTCACAAGAAAAAACAGCCAACCCCATCAAAAAAATGGGGAGAAGAAACGAACAGAAGCTTCCAAAAAGAAGAAATTCGAATGGCCAAAAGGCATATGAAAAAGTGCTCTTCAAATTTAATCATCAGGGAGATGCAAATCAAAACAACAATGAGGTACCATCTCACACCATAGAGACTGGCACACATCCAAAACAGCAAGAACAACCGGTGCTGGCGTGGATGTGGGGAAAAAAGGGACTCTCATCTACTGCTGGTGGGAGTGCCGACTGGTCCAGCCCTTTTGGAAAACAATATGGGCATTCCTCCGAAAACTAGATATTGAGCTCCCATTTGATCCAGCAATAGCACTCCTGGGAATATACCTGAGAGACCGAAAAACACATAGCAGAAACACTATCTGCACTTCTTTATTCATCTCTGCGCTATTCACTATAGCTAGAATCTGGAAACAACCTAAATGCCCGAGAACAGAGGACTGGCTAAAGAAACTGTGGTTCATCTACACTATGGAATACTATGCAGCTGTCAGAAAAGATGAAATTATGAAATTTACCTGCAAATGGATTGACATGGAGACTATCATGCTGAGTGAAATTAGTCAGAAGGAAAAGGACAGATATAGAATGACTGCATTCATTAATAGCATATAAATAGATACCAGTGTTTTACTAAATGTGTGAAATGGTAATGGCAGATTAAATCTCACCATTGAATATACACAAAGAGACTTAAGTTTTGAACTCTGAATATCTGCAGGGCTAGCCACAATATGTAAAACAAGAGGGAGAGAGATGCAGAGACAGAGAGAGACTCAGAGAGAAAGAGAGGAAATGGGGCTACCTGCTGTTGAGGCAGCCTGGGAGTGGGTGGGAGGGGTGGGGTATATTGGTGGTGGAAATGGGGCACTGGTGGAGGGATGGGTGCTGGAATACTGTAATACCAAGAACCAATTGTGAACACCTTTGTTATTGTATTTCTCACTGTGGTGTAATAAAAATTTTAAAAAAAAAAGAAACACTTGACAGGCATCCTTTCTTTTTAAATTTTTTTAATATTTTATTACACCACCATGTGATATACAATTACAAAGATGTTCATGTTTGGGTTTCAGTCATACCAGTGCCCATCTCCCACCACCAATGTCCCCCACTTCCCTCCCCCCTCCCCAGCCTGCCTCCATGGCAAGTTCCTTATCTCTTCTCTCTCTCTCTTTCTCTCTTCTCTTACACATTGTGGATTGCAATATATACATTTAGAGATTATCATGTATATATTTTCTCCTATATTCAATGCTCAGTTCTAGGCTGGCATTATCACTTTTGACAAATATTAGCACACTGTTCCCTTCTCTGTCTCACCTAACCTCTGATTCCCACATGTCCGTGGTAGATTCCACCTTTTTTTTTTTTAATTGAAAGATGCTCATGTAGAGTCCGGTTCCACAGGGTTCCAACACGCACCCTCCACCCAAACCCATCTCCCATCACCAATGTCCCGTCTCCCTCACCCGAACCCTAACCACCCGGGGGCTCTGCATGTCATCTCCTTCCTCTCTATATCTCCCTCCCAACAAACTTTCCTGCTCTTCGTGGAATGCAGTGCACCAAAAGACATCACTGTTTCACCACCCTAGTGGCCCCGCGGCCGCTTGCGGCTCGCGCGACCTGGGCTCAAACTGGTTTTGCTCTGTTCCTCTGGTCGTGAGGCAGTTTCCCAGCGTCCGGACAACGAAAATGGTGGCTAGTGTGATGGACAAGTCTCATCTGGCTGCTTCCGGGGACCCCCGGAGGTGGCGGGCCCACTCCCAAAGTCCATCTGCCCTCCTCGGGGTTCCATGGTCAGCTAAGGCCTGGCGCGAGCCGAGCTTCAGCCTCCCCCAGCCGTCTGCAAGACCTGGATGCTGGCCCGCGGGCAGCTCCCGGGCAGAGCCACCAGGCTCGACAAAATGGAGGGGGAAGGGGCGACCACGCCTCCATCTGGCGACTTCCCAGTGATTCCCACCTCTTGGAGCCGCCCACCTGGGCTCGAACTGTCTGTTCCTCTGGTCGTGAGGCAGTTTCCCAGCGTCCGGACAACGAAACTGGTGGCTAGTGTGATGGACGAGTCTCATCCGGCCGCTTCGGGACCCCGGAGGCGACGGGCCCACTCCCAAAGCCCATCTGCCCTCCTCGGGGGTTCCATGGTCAGCTAAGGCCGGCGCGAGCCAGCTTCAGGACAGGCATCCTTTCACATGGTAACTGTGTGTTACAGTTGGAAATGGAACAAAAACTTACAATGGAAAGAACACTTACAAGTTACTTGAGGTAAATTAACATTTTTAGAGTACCGTGTCTTTAGCTATGACAACCATGATGCACATTAGATTTCCAGAACTTAGCATATTATTATTAAAAATTTGCACCCTGAGCCAGGAAAGACGGTATAGTGGATAGGGTTTTTCCTTGCATATGGCTGATCTATATTCTATCCTCGGCATCCTATATAGTCCCCAGAGCACCACCAAGAATAACTCCTGAGCACAGATCAGGAGTAATCCCTGGGCATCATTGGGTGTGGCCCAAAAGGAAGCTTGCAGTTTGCTTCTTTGACCAATGTCTCTCCCCTGCTGCCACACATATACATGTATACCCTCAACCACCTTATACTTTTATTCTATGAATTAAAATACACATACTCACACACATATACACACGTGCACACACACACATACATACACTCCACGTGATGGTAGAATGGTATATATGTGGCCATTTTCTTTATTCATTCATCTGACAATTTACACCTGGTTCTGTACTTAGGCTGTTGTGAATGACTGGCTATCCCTCCAAGATGCTGACTTCCATTTCCTTAAAAGAGACCCAGTAGAAGAATTGATAGATCAACTGTATGTGTATTTTTTAATTTGCTGAGATAATTATATCCTTGATACCATTTTATATGTCATATTAATTGGTTTGAATATACTGAATTCTAACTTGAACACTATATAATAGTGATGAATTGTTTTGAGTATTTTGTGCATGGCATGGGGTTTCATTTATGTTCATCAGTAATATTGACTGTAATTACGTTTTTTTTCCTGTCTTTACTGCCAGTATAGTATTGGTTTTATAAGATGAACCTGGAAGTGTTTCTTTCTCCTCTATTATTTTTAAAAAGAAGGAGTGAATTCTTTAAATGTTTGGTATAATTCACAAATGAAACCACCTTGTCCTGATCTCTGTTGGAAGAATTTTTTATTATTGATCATTTTATTTCCTTATTAGTGATTCATATTTTTTTTTGTTCAGCGCCAGTCTTGGTATCGTTGTTTTTGTCTAGGAATTCACACCTTTCTTCTAGGTTATTCACTTTGTTGGGATATGATTGCTCACAAATGATTATCTGCATTTCTGTCATGTTATTTGCCATTTCTCCTCTTCTATTTCAGTATTGGGGTTCTTTTTATTAATTAGTCTAGTAGATTTATTGATTTTTTTTAAATCTTAAAACTAGGTCTTGCTGTCCTAGATATTTTGTATTGCCTGTTTTTATTCTGTTTTGTATTGTCACTCTGATCTGTCATTTATACTCTCTTTGGCCAACTTTGGGCTTAGTGTGTTATTTTTTTGTTCCTTGAGATGTTAATTGGAAAATTCAGTTGATCTTTATTTTTTCCTTCATACGGATGTTTATTACTAAACTTTTTTTTACTACATCGTAGGATGTTTTGTCCTATTTTCATGTGTCTATTTTAGATTTCTCTTGGTTTTATCTTTCACCCATGATTGTTCGTGAGTGTGGCATCTAGCCTCCATATTTGAGAACATTCCAGCATTCCTACTGATACAGATTCTTGTTTAGTTCCATTGTGGTCAGAAAAGATCTAACCTGGAGAATGTTCTGTTTGTGTTTGAGAAGAAAGTGCCTTCTGCTGTATTTGGTGGAATGTTTTTTTATAAGTTTGTTAAATCTCTTTAAAGTGTAGTTCAAGTCCATTTTAAAAGCTATTTTTTTCTGTGTAGACAATCTAGCCATTGTTGAAAGTGGGGTAGAAGTTCCTTAATATGGTTTTGAGTTCAGTGTATCACTGTATCACTGTCTTCCCGTTCATCATCAATTTGCTCGAGCAGGCACCAGTAACATCTCCATATGTACTGTCTCATGCTAGTAGAGCCCAAGGGCATCTGCTTGCTCCAGGAACATAAAGAGCCTCAAACCATTCCATCAAGTTATGGGAATGAGGTATATAATTGTTACTGGTATTTGGCATATCAAATAAGACATGGGTAGCTTGCCAGGCTCTGCCTTGCAGGTGGCACACTCTTGTAGTCACCTCTGATCTCCAGCATTTATTGATGAACTGCGGGGCGGCTTGCGGTCACGCAGGCCGGGCTGTAGTAGGCTCTTTTGCTGGGTGTAGTTCTGATGAGGCTGGGCACAGGGAGAGCCTGTAGCAGCTCTGCCCCCATGTCTGTGAGTCTCTGAATCAGCATACCTGGGCCAGACTTGAAAAAAGACTGCTGCAGGGTGGGTCTCTATGATCCGGGATGTGATAGGCTCTTCTGCTGGGTGGAGTTCTGATGAGAGAGGGAAGTCCAGATGTGGAAAATGGTGGCCCTCATGGAGTGGGGGGGTTTGTCTGGCCTCTTGTGAGGCTCTGCTGGGGTGGCGGGCCAGGGCTAGAACCTGTCATCCCTCCCGGGTGCCTCGTGAGCAGCTGGGCACAGGGAGAGCCAGTAGCAGCTCTGCTCCATGTCTGTGAGTACATACACATATACAAAATACAAAAAAACAGATAAAATTTTTCCCAGACAAATGCTGGAATATTAACTTTCCATATTGAATCCTTGATCACTTGACCACTTGAGACCCCGTTATTCATCAATTTGCTCGAGCGGACGCCAGTAATATTTCCATTTGACCCTATCACATGCCAGTGTAGCCCAATGGCATCTGGCTGCTTCAGGAATACAAAGAGCCTCAAACCATTCATTCAGGGTCTTGACGAAGAAGTCTGACCATCTTGTAGGTGGGCGGCCATGTGATCTCTTGACATCCCGTGGAATCCAGTCAGTAATGGCTCTAGTTCAGCGATTATCTCCAAATCGCATTACATGTCTAGCCCATCTGATTTTCGATGCCTTGGCAAACAAGACAGCATCCCTGACTCTGGAACAGTGATGGAGGTCGGAGCTCCGGATTCCTTCTCTCACTTGAGTGAGGCATGATATTCCAAGCATAGCTCTTTCGATTCCTCTTTGGGAGACCCAAATAGCATTCTCATCCTGCTTTCGCAGGGCCCAGGTCTCTGAGGCATATGCTAATGCAGGGAGATGGTGGAGTTGAAGAGATGTGCCCAGAGCTGGAGGTTCTTTGTCTTTTTTAGCTATTTCTTCGATACTTTTGAAGGCATTCCATGCCGCTCTCTTCCTCCTGCGCAGATCAGGTTTTAGGTCGTTCATCATGTTGACTTCTCGACCTAGGTACACATAACTGCTGCGTTCAGAGATGCTTGTTCCATTGAGAGTGAATGGGGTCTCTGGAACTAGTTCATTTTTCATGAACATAGTTTTGTTGAGATTCAGCTGTAGACCTATCTTTCCACATTCTCAGTCGAAGTCGACCAGCATTTGTGCCGCTTGGCTAATGTTTGCTGTTATTAGAATGATGTCATCAGCAAAGCGGAGGTGGTTTAGTTGCCGACCGTCTATCTTCACTCCCATTCCTTCCCATTCTAATTGTCGCATGATGTTCTCAAGGGTGGTGCTGAAGAGTTTTGGTGAAATGCTGGAATATTAACTTTCCATATTGAATAATACTGTCTAATGGTCTTTCATGGTTTACCTTTGAGTTCCTTAAGGCAATGAGTCTTTGGTAATTATTCTTTTCATTTTTATATACATCAGAATGCCAAGTTTATACTTCTTCACTTCACTTGTATCACTTGTCTTCCCATTGTTCATCAATTTGCTCGAGCAGGCACCAGTAACATCTCCATTCATTGGGAATGAGGTCCATTATTGTTACTGTTTTTGGCATATCAAATACACCACAGGTAGCTTTCCAGGCTCTGCCATGGTTCTGGGTTCATCCCAGGGGGCCCAGTCTTTTTCTATGTCAGACCATCGACCATTCAGGGCCCATGGGGTAGAGCCCTGTGTGTAGACAAGCCTGTCTCCTGTCTGCCACCTGCCGATGCAGCCCAGCACCACAACCACACCTGCAATACCTCAAGGGGCATATACTATGTGCCCCAAAATGCTAACTGTATAAATAACTATCACTATCAATCACTATCTTCTTGTTAATCATCTATTTCCTAGAGCGGGCACCAGTAATATCTCCATATGTCCTGTACCATGCTAGTAGAACCCAAAGGCATCTGCCCGCTCCAGAAACATAAAGAGCCTCAAACCATTATATTAGGTCATGGGAATTACCCAATATAAATCTTACTGGTATTTGGCATATCAAATACTACACGAGCAGCTAGCCAGGCTTGCCGTGCAGGTGGCATACTGTTGTAGTCACCTCTAAATAAAGCATTTATTGATGAACCATGCGGCCACCCTGAGCCGGGCTGTGATAGTCTGGTCTGCTGGGTGGAGTTGTGACAAGAGGGAAGTCCGGATGTGGAAAATGGCAGGCCCCATGGAGTAGGGGAGGGTGGTCTGGCTTGTTGTGAGGCTCTGCCGGGTGGCATAATTTGATTTCCTGTTCTATTGAATGCATAGGGATGCAATTACAAAATTAAGGCTTTGAGGTCCTAATTAAAAAAAAACACATAGCCTGAGAAATATTTAAGAACCAGGAAAATAACAAACATCTTGTACTGTAAATCAACACCTAGCAGGTTTCTTGAAACCTTTATCACTATCAAATTCCCTGTGGCTCTTGAAGAGAGTACTGTGCAGTGGGTTAGATGTAATCTGAGACATGGCCTCAGTCCTTCTCACTCCCAATGATCCACATACACTTATTTTCCCAGACTGATGACTGACTCAGTGTACCCATGAAAACTAATGTCAAGAGCACCAGTCATTCTTTGTCCATCACATGCCCTATTCCCTATTTTGCCTTAGGACCTATGCATATGTGACACTTATATATACATAGTTTTGAGTTACTATGCATTTTTTAGTCTTCAGATCTGTTAATATTGACTTAATATATTTATAAACTTAGTTGCTGGGTGAATAAATATTTAATGATTTTTATATCCCTCTTAATTAATTGACCCCTTTGTCATGATATAGTGATGTTCAATTTCTTTTTTTGAGACTACAACTTGAAATCCAAGCTATAATTAATTACTGTTTGGTTTGTGCTTTTACAAATTATCCTTTTCTGTTTCTTCATATTCTTCATATATTGAGCACTATAGTCCTTTAGGTAACTTATAGTTAGGTTGTTGTTTAAAAATCCATTCAGTCACTTTGTCTTTGACAATTTAAGTACATTTAAATTTACACTTAAAATTATTATTTCCAAGTAGTTCTACAATTAATACCTTAGTTATTTTCTAGAAGCTCTAGAGTTTCCGTTTCTTTTTTCATCTTCTACAGTAGTGGTTTGTGACATGATGATTTTCCATAGTAATATACTTTGATTACTTTCCCTCGTATGAATTTACTGTGTGTTAGTTTTTGCTTTGTGGTTACTGAAACTTACATAAAATCTATTTATAACATTCTCTTTTAAGCTGATAACAATCTGATATTCATATTTTAAATGACCCATTACTTCCCCTCTATTGTTTTTATGACATATCTTATGTTTTCCATATTGTAAATCCATTAAGAAATTATAGCAATAAGCATATTTACACTTTTGTCTTTTAATCATTATCCTAGAATTGTGATTTACCTACCACCACTGAAGTATAGGAATGCCTTAGATTTGATTATATTTGTACTTTATAAGTACAAATATAAGTTTTATTATTTAATTTCACTTAGGCTTGAAGAGGTTTTTAAAAATTTTTTGACTCATAGTGAAATACACTATTACAAGGTTCATGATTGGGTTTCATTCTATAATGTTCCAACACCCATCCCTTTGCCAGTGTACATTTCCCACCACCAATTTCCCTTCTACCACCCCAGTCTTGAAGATTTTAAGGTTTCTTGTAAGACAGATCTAGTGATAATGAAGGTCATCTGTTTTCTTTTGCCTGGAAGTCTTTATCTATTTCTTCATTTTTGAAAAACACCTCTACCATATTTAGTTGGCAAGTATTTTTTTAAATCTTTCACCACTTTGAATATATCATCCCACTTTCTCCTGTCCTTGGGATTTCTGCTGAGAAACCTGCTCACAGTCTTAGCAGGGAGAGGGCCTCCATGTATGAATTAAACTTTTGTTGCTTTCAAAGATCTTAGGCTGATTTGTTTTTGACAGTTCTATTATAATGTGTCTTGGTAATGGCCTTCTTCATTGATGCTATTTGGGGAATTCTGATCTTCTGATGTCCAAATCCACTCCTTAAATTCTAGGAGTTTTTGATCATTCACTTGATCACTTGATCATCACTTGAATCCCGTTATTCATCGATTTGCTCGGCGGGTGCCAGTAACATTTCCATTGGGCCCCTATCACGTGCCAATGTAGCCCAATGGCATCTGGTTGATTCAGGAATATGAAGAGTCTCAAACTGTTCCTTCAGGGTCTTGACAAGGAAGTCTGACCATCTTGTAGGTGGGCGGCCATGTAATCTTTTTTGACATCCCGTGGGATCCAGTCAGTAATGGCTCTAGTCCAGCGGTTGTCTCCAAATTGCATTACATGTCCAGCCCATCTGATTTTCGATGCCTTAGCAAGCGAGACAGCGTCCCTGATTCTGGAATAGTGATGGAGGTCAGAACTCCGGATTCCTTCTCTCAATTGAGTGAGGCGTGATATTCCAAGCATAGCTCTTTCAATTCCTCTCTGGGAGACCAGAATAGCATTCTCATCCTGCTTTCCCTAGGGCCCAGGTCTCTAAGGCATATGTTAATGCAGGTGGAGTCAAAGAGATGTGCCCGGAGCTGGAGGTTCTTTGTCCTTTTAGCTATTTCTTCGATGCTCTTGAAGGCATTCCATGCCTCCATGCCGCTCTCTTCCTCCTGCACAGATCAGGTTTTAGGTCATTCATCATGTTGACTTCTCGACCTAGCTACACATAACTGCTGCATTCAGAGATGTTTGTTCCATTGAGAGTGAATGGGGCCTCTGGAACTAGTTCATTTTTCATGAACATAGTTTTCTTTAGATTCAGCTGTAGACCTGTGTTTCCTCAATTTTCTCTATCCCTTTTTATCTATTTACTCTATTTTCTATATTCCTTTCATAATACAAATATTTCACTTGGTTGTCATAGTTCACAGAGACTTTCTTCACTATCTTTCAATCTCTTTTTTTTTCTTTTATATCTACTGGCTAGATAATCCTAGATAACCCATCTTCAGTTCATGGGTTCTTTTGCCTCGTCAACTATGCCATTGATGTACTCTGTTATATTTTCTTCATTTCATTATAATTTTTATCTCCAGATTGTTTGACTTTTTATTTTCTTCATAATTTATAATTATTAAATATCCACTGTGCATGTGTGGTTTTCTATTTTTTTTCCTTGAGGTATCTTGTGTTGTCATAGTTCTCCGAACTCTTTAAAGCAATTGTTTGGGGGCCGGAGCGATAGTCCAGCGGGTAGGGCATTTGCCTTGCACACAGCCAGCCTGTGCCGGCCTGGGTTCAATCCCCTACATCCCATATGGCCCCGAGCACCGCCAGGAGTAATTCCTGAGTGCAGAGCCAGGAGAAACCCTGAGCATTGCCGGGTGTGACCCCCCAAAAAGCAAAATGATAATAATAATAATAATAATAATAATAATAATAATAATAATAAAACAATTGTTTGAATTCTCTATCAATTCATAACTTTAAAAAAAATTTTTTTTGCATTTTAGGTCATACCTGGCAATACTCAGGGGTTACTCCTGGCTCTGCACTCAGGATTACTCCTGGAGGTTCTCAGGGGACCATATGGGCATGCAACGCCCCAGTGCTATCGCTCAACCCTTTATGTAGTTCGGTAATCCATAGGCGATGAAGAAACAAAGACCGCCACTGCCCCACTGTGCTATCGCTCCTGGCCCCAAATATGAACTTTTAAAAAAAAAAAATCTTTGAGGTAAGTTCCTGGGAAAATGTTGACTTCCTAAATTTTTGTCATGTTTTCTATGACCTTAAGTTGGTGGCTGTGCATGGTGTGGCCAGGAAAATCTTTCTTGGCTCCAGGTTTGACTTAGAGGACCCCTCACTTTGGAGGTGGTTCTGATGGTGTATAGGCAACATGGATCATTCCCAAGGCAGGCCTTGTGGCTTGGGTGTTACAGGCTATGCGACACTGTCTTGCTTACAGTCATGATTGCAACAGTGTCCAAGATGTACTTTCACCATGATCAGCCATGGAGCTTGGAACTGGAGATTGAGTGTACTTGTAGGTTAGCAGCTCAACTACAGGACTTCGCCTGCAGTGCCTGAAATTTGGGTGCCTACAGAGCAGCTTTGTAGTTAGAGTGGAAGAGATGTGGATATGAGGTTTTGGCATTTGTAGGACTTGAAGAAAAGGTGGAATCCATGTTCTCAGATGGCTCAAAAGCATTCCTTCCTGGATATTGTAGCATCTGTGCTCAGGTGTTCACAGGTGACTGTTAGGCTCTGACAAGGTAATGGGAGTTGGTGCCTTTTGCAGAACAGTGAGCAGATGGCAAAGCTCATGTCTGTTGCAGTCCTCAGTGACAGAAGCTGCTGGGGTCCTCCATAGAGCAGGCCACTGGGGATTGTGGCTACTATTATTGTCCTTTTTTTTCTTCCTGGCCTTCCAAATAAGCCAGTCTGCAGAGATACTTTCTGCTAGGTTAGTATTCGCTTTTATCTTCTGTGTTGCTATAGTTTATGAATTAAAAAAAAAACTTTTTTCAGCCATACCTGACTATTCACAGGGCTTACCCTGGGTCTGTACTCAGGGCTCACTCCTGGTGGGGCTCGGAGGACCATATGTGATACCAGAAATCAAACTTGAGTTTGCCATGTGCCAGGCCAGTGACCTACCCATTGTACTATCTCTAGCCCTAAAGAGAATTCTTGGGTCTCCCAAGGCTGTTCTCATCATGAAGCGTTTCATCAGGGCTTTGTTAGAAGATGGGGGGGATGAGGGATGGCTTCTAGCTCATGATCTACTATTCTGTTTTCTTCAGCCTTGTTTCGCTATCCAGAAACTATCTGCACTATGCTCAATAGGAGTAGGTCAATACTTTTCTTGATGTTTTGGAGGAAACTCATACTGGTTAGTATTTTGTCAGAATTTTGTTGTTTTCTGTAGCTCTTCTTTATTAGTAGAGGAAGTACCTATTGTTTACTGTATCAGGAATGGATGTTGGAGTTCCATCGGTGCTTTTTTCAGCTGATGATGACTATCACTTGCACCCCAAACTGGCCAGCCACATTCTAGAGACTTCTTTGGACTCTGGCTGGCAAGGCCACTAAATTTCAACTGTTTTTTGCCTTTACACATGCACCCTCCCTTTCTCCTAGCCAATTTTGCTGGAGTACAAGCCTGTAACCAGCTTAGTTTTATGTTATTTTCTCAGAGGCCTCACCTACCTAGCTCTAAAGTTTCAGTATGACTAGCAGTTAAAAGTGGTGTAGTTTAAACATAAATTGTTGTTCTGGTACAAAATGGTTTGCTAATACTTTCAGTATAAAATGTAATATAAAATTCCATTCCGAATGTGAGTAAAGTCTAACATACAATGATTAACATGCATCATTAGAGCTTTCAAGCTGAGGACTGGAAACTTTTGCTGATTTTACATGATAATTTCAGAAAACTATTGCTAGAGTAGAGCTATGAATGTTGAACAAAGATGAAGAATAAATAATGCAGAAATGCTGTTTTATATACTCTTTACTATGGGTCACATGAAAGGTTGGAGGTACACTGATATCTTCAAAATTCATTAATACAACCATGAAGGGCGAATGCTGTTTCTCCAAATCACAATTTTCTTTACACAGAATTATACCGCATTTTATACTAAACAAAGCATGGTGTGTAAGCCTATAAAGAAACCATTCCTCAATTTATTTGATCTCAAAGTTTATTCCCTTCCATTTGTCAGGAGAGCATGCCACTTGGAATCACCAAGTGTGCCAAGCTAAGGTAGTCAAGAGCAGCTGTATCCATATACCCTGAATTCATGCCCGAACACAAGAGGTTGATCATTCATTCCCTGCCTGGAATGACTGCAGTCAGGGGGTCAGGGGTCAGGATAATGACACATTCAGATGAAAATATAGACAGAAAATAATGAACAAAACAAGGAAAA
This sequence comes from Cryptotis parvus, assembly GCA_021461705.1. Taxonomy (NCBI): domain Eukaryota; kingdom Metazoa; phylum Chordata; class Mammalia; order Eulipotyphla; family Soricidae; genus Cryptotis; species Cryptotis parvus. The sequence goes on from JAJIBD010022160.1 coordinate 178,032, forward strand.
CAACCAGGTAACTTCATAGATCTCAGAACAAAAATGTAAATCAAAGAAAAATTGGGGTGTAAGCCCTTCTCCCCCACTCCTTTTGCTCTTGCCCTGTTCCCCTACCAGAGAAAAAAAGGGAAAAAAGTATGAGTTGATAATAGGAAACAAGATAAGTCAGTTACTGGCATTTTTTAAAAATTTTTTCTTTGCTTTTAGGCACCTTGATTTAAAAGCATGATTGGGGATTCATGCATGGAATGTTCCAACCCCACAGCCTCCAGAGTCCGCTTACCTCCATCACTGTCCCAGGGTCCCCACTCATATCCAACCTCTACCCTGTTCCCCTACCATTGTAAACTCAGTTCTGTAGAGTTCTCTGGTTCTCTTTGCCATTTGTTTTTCCTATACTATTATTTCCTTTTACTCATATATGAGAGAGATTCTGTGTCTGTTCCTCTTTCTAGCTTCACTAAACATGATACTCCCTAGCTCATTCTTGTAACTGGGTATAGTCAGATGTTTTTGGACATAGGTTGGTTGCAGATTTTGTGATAGTGCTGCAGTGAACATAGGAATGCAAATGTCTTTTCTGAATAGAAGGCCCTTAGGGTAGATGCCAAAAAAGTAGAATTTTTTTTCCTAGAAGATTCAACCAGTGGACATTCTCATTAGCAGTAAATGAGGGCTCCATTTTCCACATCACTCTCAACACTGGTTGTTTTCATTCTTTGTGAGGTGTGCCAGTCACACCGATGTGAGGTGATAACCTTAAAGTAGCATTTAGTTTAATGATACAGAACATTTTTTTCATATAACTACTGATATATCTTCTTTTGATAAAATTTCCAATTCTCTCTTCTCCCTCCTTTTTCTTTTTTGGGCTGGGTTTTTTTCCCTTAAGTTTTACAAGTGTTGTATATATCTTGGATTTTAACTCTTCGTCAGGTGAATGGTGGGTAGGTATTTTCTCCCAGTCTGTGGGGGTGTCTTTTTATCCTGGTGGTCTTGCTTTCCTTCAGTGTAGATGCTTCTTAATTTGCTACAGTTCCACTTATTTATCTTTGCTGCCATTTGCTTAGTGAAATTATATTGAGAAAACAGGCAGAAAGACATTGAAACAAACTAAAGGCATCTTCAATGGCAAATTAATTATTTTTATTGACAAAAAAAATGTGGGTTATATAACTTCTGAAAACTATTTACAAATCTACTTCCTATTTAGTACCTTTATTTGCTTTGTGCAATTTTCATGCATTTCAGTTAATTACTTACTGAATAGGCTTCTGCCAGAAATGCAGACAAGATCATTAATCTCATCTGCCAACCATGAAGCTAAGTCAGGAATAGAAATTTCCTTTCTCCAAGCAACAATCAGGTGAATAGCTACCACTCGGCTACATTATCTCGATCAATCTAAACAGGACGACAAAAGATAACATAATGAATAGTAATGCTTGAAATCTTTGATTTTACATACCATCTGTAGCATGTCACATTTCACACAATCTGAACTGAGCTCAAGAATTGCAATGCAAGTCTGCAATGCTGGAGGTGCTTTGCCTCTCACAAGAAAATAGAGGGAAATTTAGTGACCAAATTGCTCATATTTTTCAGATTACAGAAAGCACAACTATTCATGTTGAGCACAGCCAAGAGCACTATTATTCACTTATTCATTTATTAGCAAAAGAATTTTACTAAAGAATTGAGTAGCATATTACCAATCCTCTAGACTTTCTCACTATTGGGTTGGCACTCACTAAAATTTACAATACTGTCAACGTTGGGTTTTTGCAGTAATACTTTGTTTGCTCTAGCCAAGTTTGGATCTAAAATAGGAAAATTTAGCACTTGTCCAGGGTATCTGGATGCTTTTGACTAGTTAACATGTTAATCAAGAAAAGGGCTATGCTGTCCAGCTATTAGATAAGTTATTTGGAAAAGGAAAAATATTTGCCTATGAATTGGTAGTTGAAATGTTTCCAAGAAAAAAATAATAAATGGGCCCTATTTTAGTTCTCTCCTATTATGAATGACAGGTTTAACATTCTTAGAAACCTTAAGAATATAATGACTACATCTTTAAAAGCCCCTAGGGATTATAGTACATTAATGTATCAGAGCCAGTAAATTATTTATCTATAAATTAATCTTTCTAAACAGATTTTTACCCCCTTCAATTCGAAAGCTAAACTTCTGAGTCTCCACTTCAGCAACTTTATATCTGAAGAGCTTACATCTGTAAAAACATTTCTAATGAAAACACAAAGACAACCCCCCAGAGAAGCAAATAAAATGAGATTTAAGAATATAGCAGCCTTTCTACAGTTACATTCCTAACAATAGTGGGCCGTAATTTGATGCCAAATAGATTACATAACAAAATCAGTGAGAACTTTAGATCTTTAGGGGTCAGTGAAGATCCTCAATGTTGAAGCAAATCTCTTATTTCCCCATTTACACCACAATGGAAGACTTAAATCTTCCCATGAGGTAGGAAGAATATGACTGTGCTCTGGAACTTTAGCAGGCAGCAGACAAAGGCCTCCTAAAATAATCTGGTGCCCAAGACCAATTATACTGGTCAAAATCCAAATATCAAAGGTGGATTTAAATTTTCAACTCATCCCATTAAAAATTAGTCAGCAGGAGACAGCTCAAAGGGCTGGCGCTGTGTTTTACATGAAAGGCCTGGGTTTGATCCCTGGCAACACATGGCTCCCCAACACCAACTAAGGTGGCCCCCAAGGAAGGCATTAGGAGTAGACCCTGAGCACCACTGGATATGTCCCCCAAACAGAAATACAACATGATTTTGTTAGCGTTCCTCCACAAATCACTTCATCAAAAGACTACCAATTACCAATGAAATTACCATTAATAAGATAGTATTATTATATCATTAATAAGAGAATAAGTCTACTGTAAGAAACTGTTGGATGACAGGCCTAGTTACCTTGGCATCTTTGCAGTTTAGCCAGGGTTCATACCAATCAGATCTCGCTTCTGTGTAAACACTGATGGAGGGTGTGACAGTTACAGAAGTCACCTTGACTCTGAATAACTTTTGAATTATTATATATTATTATATATATTATTATATTATTATATTATTAAATATCTACTGTGACTTCTATGTTATCTAAATTGGGCACAACTCCTCTTTATACCCATTGGACCCAGGGTGGGATGGTTAGAATTTACCAGGAGACTACCAGCCTGGCTACATTCAGACTATCGTTTAAGATTATAGGAAGGATCATACTAGTTTGCCGTCAAGCAGGTGAGCATAACTTTCAGTATACAGAGAACAAGATACTCAGAGTCACCCTGGTGCAGATAATAAATAAGAAGGACCTTGTGGGTACCATCCAGATTACATAAAGCCCATGAAATTAAGATGTATTACTTAATACCAGACCCCCTCCAGTGTTTATTGGCATAATAATTTTAGACCTGTGGTAGAGTATGGCACCACCCTCTTGCACTCTTCTATGCTCTAGAAGTTATTTAGTTGATCTTTGTTGACAGGACCCTCCCTGAAGTTAGGATTCACTGTATCACTGTCTTCCCGTTCATCATCGATTTGCTTGAGCAGGTACCAGTAACATCTCCATATGTCCTGTCATATGCTAGTAGAGCCTGAGGGCATCTGATGCTTCAGGAACATAAAGAACCTCCAACCATTCCATCAGGTCATGGGAATGAGGTCTATAATTGTTACTGGTATTTGGCCTATCAAATACGACACGGGTAGCTTGCCAGGCTCTGCCGTGCGGGTGGCATGCCGTGTGGTAGTGGAAGTTAGGATTACTTTTGTGTATATAAGGGAACTGACTTGAGGTACTGTATCCACTTTGGGGGGACTCTGCTGGGATCCTCTTTGGTGGGAGACTTGGGCCCTTGTGCATGGTCTAAGCTCTGACCAGAGCTAGAGGTCTTCCATTATAATGGATTCCATTATAATAGAGCTCTTTTTACTATTAAAAGCCTTTTGGAACTATGCCAGACTCATGAGTTTTCATCCATTTCCCCAGCGGCCTTGGAGGTAGAAGAGAATTTCTGCCCTGATATTCTTAGGGATCCCCAGGGCTCCTCAACAAGGAACTAATAATTTTGTTAAAAATTATCTCTTCAATTATATCCATAGTAAAGACTATCTACTGTATCAAACATCTAGAATTTTGTTCATAAATCTTTCTGAAAAGACCGTAATTCTGTAAATATGAACTACATTACAATAACCAGTTTCAAGGGTCCTCATCTTTTAGAACTCAGCATTATAAAGCATCCATTAATACTCACTGATACCAGACTTTACTAAAAAAGGTTGATAAAAACATATAGTACAATCGAAGCTCCACTCCTGTAGTGAAGGAGCGAGAAGATACATTCTTTTTTGAAAAGGATGTTCCATGTGCAGAAAATGTTCAGGGTGAAAATACTGGATAGGCAGATTGGAGGAGAGTCGGAAGCAAACTTGAGAAGACTTGATATAAAATACTGGTAATAAAACTTACAAATTGAGGGCTGGAGATAGAGTGCAGAGGGCTGGGCACTTGTTTTGCGTGTGGCCAACACAAATTTCATTCCGTATGTCTCCCTGAGCCCCTCTTGGAGTGATCTCAGAGAGACAGAAAGATCTGAGCACCACCCAGTGTGACCCCAAAACAAATTTATCATTTTAACTATTTTAAAACAAACACCTTATTGGCATTAATACATTCCTGCATATTGCAACTACTCCCACTATTCGGTCTTAGAATCTATTTTTCATCGTAACAAACAAAAAATTCTACGTATTCAACAGGTCCCATTCCTGCTCACTACCGCACCCATCCTCACACTCTTACCCCACTACAGCCCTTGGTACCTTTATTCTTGGTCTCTGTCTTTGAGGCAGAATTTTCTTTTTGTTTTTGGGTCACACCTGGCAATGCTCAGGGGTTACTTCTGGCTCTTCACTCAGGAATCACTCTGGAGGTACTTGGGGAACCATATGGGATGCCAGGGATCGAACCCAGGTCGGCCACGTGCAAGGCAAATAAATGCCCTACCCACTGTGCTATCGCTCCGGCCCCTGAGGCAGAATTTTAAAAAGCAAAAACAATCCAATAAACAACCTTTCACGGGAGCAGAGAAAGAGCCCATTTCTAGCCCCTCCATCATGATAATTGTTTACATCTATTTTGGTGGCGAGGCGATACAAGGTCTTTTCCTTTCTTCAGAGATCAGCAGCAAGTATTACAGGTGCCTACATGTGGCAAACCCTGCTGTAGTCTCATCTACAAATACACATCCAATCACCCTGGCCTTTATATTCTGATTAACACCCTTCCCATTTTGGCCAAATGTGGGAACAGGCACGCAAAGTAAGTGTTGGTGTGGTGCATGTGGTGCATCAGAACTGCAGCACCGCACGCCTGGGCAGAGACTCTGCAGCACATCGTCTGCCTGTTAAGAGGGATGGGCAACAGACCAGTTGAGCTTTATAGGCTTGGCTGAGTAATGCTGACCCACATGTCAACATTCTGCATCTTTGGAACATTTAACATCTGATAAAATGTGATACAGCCTACATGCTAACCATAGAAAAATTACACTTTAGATTTTCTAATATTTCAAATTTTTTTTTCAGATTTTATTTGGGGAATTTTTGGGGGGCAGGGGAGAGACACACATGTGGCAGTGTTTGGGGTTGTCTGGTGGTGCCACAGAAGCCAAGCATGCATGCATGCCAAGAAACTCTTATGTCCTAGGCCCTCAAACTGGACACTGATCCAAAATATCCAGAGCCGGCAAATGCAAAAAGAAAGAAGAAAGCAGATTAGTGGTTGCCAGGGCTGGCTTTGGGGAGCAGAATGAGTGACTGCAAATGGATTTTTTTTTTTCTTTTGGAGGGAGGTGGGCAGATATGAAAACATTCCGAATTTCATTGTCGATGGTCTGTGGGCAATGGGAGAACTTAGAATCAGATAAGCAGTGTCTGGGCTTACGTGGAAGTGAATCCCGTCCCTGTAAAAGACCATTTTAAAGACTTAATTTCAATTAAAATGCTGATGAAAAGCCCATTCCATATTACATACAAGGGAGCTCATTGACTTCCTCACCATCCATCCATCCATTTCCTCCCAGGTGCTCTCAACTCTCAGGCATCAACTCAGGCATCATTACTCAGGATTCGGACTAGTAAGTTAAAGGTCACTTACAAACGAAATGACTATTGCTGGAGGACTACAAAGAGGTGTTAACATTTTAGTTGCACCCTAATTTTAAGACCGAGAAAAGTGTCTGCAACATAAGCACTTCAAAGTCAAGTGAGCAAAATACCAAGGGAAGTGATATGGGGAGCGCCCAGCCCTTCCCCGGCTCTGCTCAGAAACACAAGTAATCAGACAGCCCAGGAGTGCAAAGATGCAGACGGTTATGATTTTATTTGTTAATTCACAAAACCAAAAAGTTGCTTTCCAGAAGCAAAATATATCTCCATTTTAGAAAGTCCTGTTTCTTTAAATCTAAGGCCCCCTCTAGTGTTGAAACATTACAAGCACACACTCTGCAACAGAAGCAGTCACAGTATTTTACCCCGACCTTCCAAAACAAAAAGAGTATTTCTGTTCCATTCATGTGGCACAAAAATCAATGAGAGAAAATTTCTGACCACAATTAATATTTCAGATTCCTGCTATGATTCACACACTTGTTATTCTCTAATTCAGTAATTTCCTCCTGTTACTTACTGTTGGATTGTTTTTAGACAAGAAATTGTTGAGCAAAGGGGTAAAAAATATATAATTTGTGTAGGGACTTTAATTTCCCAAATGGCAAATATACCTCCTTGAAAAAAAACAGAAAATTAATTTAATGTTGCCAAATAGCCAATTCTGATTTTATGAAAGTAATGGATAAATAGTATGTACTTCCGAAAGTATTAGTTATACTACGTAAATTTTTTAAGACTCAGCTAATCTGTGAATTTTCTAATAAACCTTTTCAGTACTCTGTAAAAAGGAGGTGACAAGTATAGCTTTGAGAGCAAAGGCTGGCTCTGAAGAAAGGAATTCTTAGTTTACACACACTACAGAAATCCAATGACTTAATCTCATGTAATTTTCAAAAAGACTGATTCAAACTGGGGAAGTAAATCATAGGTTTTTCACTTCTTTTTGCAATTAAAGCCTTTGCGTCTGTTCCCATGTTATATTAAAGAGATTTTGAATGAATTAATAAGTATTACTAATGACTGGAAAATAAAAAAAAATACGTCTATTTTCAATAAAAATAGTGCAATCTTGAGCAGGAGACAGGAAGAACTTTGTAAGCTATTATCTTAATTATTTTAGAAGAAAACATTGAAATTTGAAATTTTAATAGTATTTGAAAAATGTTTAATTATAACAGTTTTATTTCAATAAACAGCTATTTGTCTTTCACTAGATCATTGCTTCTCGCTTTGATCCTGCTTTCTGTTTTCACACCTGGTAGCTTGCAAATGTTACAGAACTTAAACACAGGTCACTGCAAGTGAGCTATAGAACTGGTGACATTTACAATTGGTCTCAGCTTTTAGATAACTATATTCAAATCAACAGGACACAGCATTTGTCAAGTGTAGCATGTACTTTTTGGCTCACTGTAAAGAACAAAGTAACTGGAAATTATACGAGTCATTTCTCCTAGAATAAATTTAGTGAAAAGCTGCTTTTAAAGTTAGTCATGAAACTGAAAATTATGGTAAACACTGAAAAGTCATTTAAAATAAGTACATAAAACACAATTACAAATGAAAGCAAAAGGGGAGAGGTAGCACTATGGCAAATAAAATCAAATAAATACTGTACAGTAACATACAAAAATGTCTTTATAAAAATTGCGTTTAAAACATCTCTTTTCCTGCTTCTGGGGTATTTCACAGATTTTAACATTTGTACCTAAAGTCTTAAAAATACTCCCCAAGTGTTATTAATTACTGGCACTGTTTTTTTGCCAAAGCCTCTCTAATCTGTCGGTCGAGTTCACTTATGATTCGATCTTCATGATTATACACGCCCGTCCTCATCAAAGTATCCCTTTCTTCTATTAGGCGGAGTCAAGTAATCGTCCAAGCCTTCTCCCAGCAAGCTGCCATGTGGGCCCTCCGTTTTTCCACTCGCAATCTCTCTGGAATCTGGGTACTGTTTTTGTTCTTGTTGCCTTAACCTGGAAGTCAAGAACAAATACTGCTCTAGCAAGCAACAAAAGCTGTTTTGGTTTTCTTAACACCACCATTTCAAAACAAAATGATTCAGTGGTAGAATTCATTTTGAGTAATATTTTTTAGAAAGGAGACAACCACCAGTGTTCTACTTGGTTAGCCAGAATTAGCACACTTTAAAATGGCACTGTTATAAAACAATACCTGCTTTTCGAATTACAAATAAAATACATGAAAACTAGAAGGTCTGGGCATGTGTAAAAAGAAAAAATCCATCTGAGCAATTTTTGTAATTATTTTCAATTAATAATGCCTGTGTTTTAAAAACATGTACTTTTCTAAAATATATGCAGTTCTATGTGCTATTTTCTTCACTTATTAATATAATGAATGTTTTCCTATATCACTGTCTTTCCTAATGGCTTCCAACACTGCATCACTTGGTTTTACCATTAATCATCCCTTATTGTTGATCTTCAGGTTGTTATTAAATCTCCAGCATTGTTCTGCGCATATAATTTTCTTCTAAATTCACTCACTAAATGTTAATTTGCACCAGGGCTAGGTTCTGAAATAATGCTGTGAATCTAGAAAATGTGTCCCTACTACTATGGAATTCATAGCTCTTATTTGTAGAAAGTGAAATTCTATAACTATGAATGTCTACTTGAAAGGGCTGGCACATTTCAGAACTTTCCACTAAACCCTTGCAACTTAAGCTTGTGAAGATCTCACCTAGGAGTTAGAAGGAAAAATAAAAAGTGATAGCAACCTGGGACTAGGATATTTCTCAGGAATTAGTGTTCACATTGGTCCTTGAAAATGGAAAGAGTCTGAATGATAAACAAGAGGCAGGTTTTAATTTAATTTACAGTGCAAAAGAGAAGTTAATATTCCTCCAGATAACTGGCCACCAGAAAAGGCTCTAATTTGCAATTACCCTTAAATGTTATCTTTATAAATGAGGCCAAGCAGTTGAGTCTAAGTCCCTGCTTCTAAATGGTTTTAGAATAATAAGTCAGTGGGACCCCAACCAACTGCTGATTGTGCCCATGGGTGTGTTTGAGCCAGTGAGAGAGTCCTACCCTGACACACATACGTGGGGCCCAAAAAAGGTGCGGAGACTGTTTTGTTTGTTTACATGACCCTACATTGACTAATACTCCCCATGAGACACTGAAGTATATAGTCAAGAGGACATTAAAAATATCTCCAAAGGGATCACTAAGGGACAATGATTATCGGAAATGATTACTTGGAGAAGAACTGAGTAACATACAGGATAACCTTTCAGCAACAGTACTGCAAACCACAATGCCTAAAAATGGGAAGGGGGGGGGAGAGTAGTGACGAAAGGAGATGGAGGGGGGGGGAGAGAGAGAGAGAGAGTCAGCCATAGAGGTAGGCTGAGGGAGTAGGAGGCAGGAAGGAAACTGGGGACCTGAGTGGTGGGGAACATTGTATGACTGAAACCCAATCATGTACAACTTTGTAACTATGTATCTCATGGTGACTTAATGGAAAAAAGGAAAAAATGAAAATACATTAGTTATGCAAGAAAAAAATTTCCATGTGTTCTAAGAAGAAAGTCTAAAGAGGACCGTGTGCTTTGAGAAATGGGTGGAGAGTGAGCGGGTAGTGGGAATACTGGAATCTCAGCACTTTCTGTGGAAGGGTAAGGAGGGTCTCTTCTACTTTCAATTTTGATTCTTAAAGCTGTCTTGGAAATAAAGATTCCCTCAGTTTGTCACAGAGTGACAAACTATGAAATAGAAAGTTCAAGTAGTTCCTTGTTTCATGTGTGTGCATGAAAGACAAATGGGAATTTTACACAACTGATTATACCAAATCTTCACTAAAACATAACTCATCAGTCATGTAGGATTACAGAACCTACAGGAGCCCACCAAGTAATCAGAGGAAACTTCTTCCTTGACAAATGATGCTTGGACTCTTCAAAGCACACTTCCTGTCACTCGGAACTTATATTTGTAGAACCCCTGCTAAAAAGCCCTTTCTTATATTCAACTCTGGCTGTGTCCTTATGCTTTCCAGGAACTGGCTATGTTCCTTTTAAGAAAGTGTTGGTGAGGGCCAGAGATATAGTATAGCAGGTAGGGCACTTGCATTGCTTGAGGTCAACCTGGGTTTGATCCTCACACCCCTGTGGCACCCTGAGTCTCTCCTGGAGTGGTACCTGAGCACAGAGCCACAAATCTAAGCACTGCCAAACGTGGCCCAAGAAACAATAAAAAATATTGGCCGGAGCCCCAATGTGGTGGTGTTTGAAGTCTGGTCTTTGGGAAACAGTTAAGTTTAGGTCACAAGGCGGGTTCCCTCATGATGGGATTAGCACTGCCCAGGGAAGAGACCTCAGAGAGCAGGATTTCTTCCCACCAAGGAAGCATTTGGCACAAACATAGCTTATAAAAGCCAGGGGAGAATCTCCATCAGAAATCGCCACGCCTTGAATTCCTAGTCTCCCCAGAACATCAGAACTCTTCGGATTAAGTCCCCCACTTCTATGCTACTTTGTTGCTCTTATATTTTGCTCCAAAAGGGTGGATTTATTCTGACACTGTTTAATGATTACTTTTCAAACATGAAATACTGTTTCAATGGACTAAAACAAACATGGCATTGCAAAGAAGCATAGTAGTGTTACAAATGCAAACAGTGCATTCAAGGCATCTTCTATACCATTGTACTAGATCCTTGGGCTCTAAATTTGCATTTCTAACACTATTATGCTGGGTGGTTTCACCCCGTGCATCAGTGCATTCTAGGCATCAACTCTACTGTTTAAATGTCTCTGAATCTTCAGTATATTCATCTCTAAACAGAGGACCAAATCTTCCTCAAAAAGTTGCTCTGAAGATTTAGAAAAGGAGTTAGATATGAGACATTTCCTATAGTTCCTACAGATTAAGGTGCAACAGGTCAACAATTCCTCTCTTATTAATACAACACTAAGAATTTTTTTATACTTTAAAATTAAAAAATTCTGTGAAATCTTTAAATAAGCAATTCAACAGTCACATAAAAATATTTTAAGCCTACTTTATTACCTTCTTAGCAATAGTACATTGAATATACAGTTGATTCATGGCAAAGAAGAGGAGTTCAATATCCTTTGACACACTATTTTTACATCACCTGCTCTATTCATTTTTACATAACGTGCTCTATTCGTAAGAAACATAAGGTACTTCCTCTTCTCCAACGATCTATTCAAAGGCTGGTCATTTTAGAATTATTTTCCCTGCAAGTGTTTTAGTTACCTGTTCAGTTCATTTCTTATATCCAACAACTCTTGTCTCTCGGATTTCAGAGTATCTTTCTCCTCAGCAGCCAAGTACCGCAGCCTCATCTGTTCTAACTCTTCTTGCTGTTTTTTAAGGCGAGCCATTTGACTTTCCTGTTCCCGCTTGAAAGAAACAAGCCAAATGCCTAGTATTAGGAATCAGTATATTTCATGTAACTTTTTCTTTTGATTATAATTCTTTGACAGTATTCATGAGACAGTCACATTCACTGCCAATTCTACAAGTCACACATCATTGAGAAATGCCTGGGTTCTCTTTAAAAAAATTTCTCTGATTAGTTCATATTATGAGCCCATAATCACTCATGATGCAATCATTTCAGATGCAATCATGAGTGATTCTATTGAGGACAGAAGTTGAAGACAAGAGTCTGCTGTCATGCCAGAGAGAAAGTACAGCGGGTAGGGCACACTTGTCTTACATGCGGCTGACCAGGGTTTGATCCCTGACACCACAAGTGGTCTCCTAAGCCTGCCAGGAATGATCCCTGAGCACAGAACAAGAAATAATTCCGAGCCCATCTGGGTGTGCTCGGATACTCCCATACCCACCCCCAAATGAGCCCACTGCCTAATGGGTTGCTACAGCGCCATGGAGTGCGAGCAGCCTCTAAGAAAGGGTTAATTATGATCACTATCACTATCTATCACTATCTTCCCGTCAATCATCTATTTGCTAGAGCAGGCACCAGTAATATCTCCATATGTCCTCTCTCATGCTAGTAGAACCCAAAGGCATCCGCTTGCTCCAGGAACATAAAGAGCCTCAAACCATTATATTAGGTCATGGGAATGACCTAATATAAATGTTACTGGTATTTGGCATATCAAATACGACACGAGCAGCTTGCCAGGCTTGCCATGCGGGTAGCATACTCTTGTAGTTACCTCTAAATAAAGCATTTATTGATGAACCGCACGGCCACTAGTGGCTGCACGTGCCGGGCTGTGATAGTCTGGTCTGCTGGGTGGGGTTGTGACGAGAGGGAAGTCGGATGTGGAAAATGGTGGCCCCCATGGAGTCGGGGGGGGGGGGGTCCTCTGGCTTGTTGTGAGCTCTGCTGGGGTGACAGGCCAGGGTTAGAACCCGCCATGCCTCCTGGGCGCCTCATGAGTGGCTGGGCACACGGAGAGCAAGTAGCAGCTCTGCCCCATGTCTGAGAGTCTCTGGTTCAGCATATCTGGGCCAGAGTCTCTGAGAGTCTCTGGTTCAGCATATCAGGGTTAATTATGATACACGAAAACAGAGTAACTGTCCCTGCCCTCTCACTAAATCCAGTCCCACGCAGGTAATAAGTCCTTCTGCTCTCTTCTCCAGAACTGCATAACTCTATACACATACGAAACTACAACTTTACAAAACACACACCAGCTACTGTGTGATCTAATCAACCACTCTAGCAGGCACTTTGTCACTGTGGGACAATGCTGCAGCGAGACAACCCATCGTCCAACACTGGCAGCTCACCAGTCTTTGCACATACTTCTAATATACTTTTATAAGTATGTGCACCAGTCTTGCACATACTTATAAATTACGTATGAGTACTTAATTTATAAGAACCCCAAAGAGGGGCGCGATCAACAGGTATGTGTCATGGGCGGGGGAGGGGGCCGGGAAGGGGAATAACAGAAAAATCACACGTACATTTTGATAAACTTTCACAAAGCGAACACTTTCTAAAAACACCACCCAGATCAACAAATGGAATATTATCAGAACCCTAGAAGTCCTTGTTTCCAGGCACTAACCACTTATTCTTTCCCAGTGATAACTATTACCTTATGTCCTAACACCACAACTTTATATAAATGGAAGTACACAGTGTATATTACTTTAGGTCTGGCTTCTTTCAGTGAACGTAGTTTTTCAGATTCAACCATATTATGTGTGGCTGATGATTCGCATTACATGTAACATTCCACTGAATGAATATACAATTTATACATTCCACTGCTGATGGAATACTTTGGTTATTAGTTTCCCAGTTTTATAAAGTTTATGTGGATATCACTGTACATGCCTGTATGCATTTCTGTGGCTCTATACCTAGGAATCACTGCTGCATCACAAGTTATAAAACTTTTTTAACGCTTCAAAAGTTTTATTATTCCTCTACCTTCAACAAAATGAGGTTACAAGGAATTTATATGCTTATAGGTAGGGATATACAACAAGCTCATAGATAACATCATTCTCAATAGCAAAAACCTAAAATGTCCCCTCTAAGAGGAGAAAAAAGGCAAAGATGCCCATTTTCATCTCTATAATTAAATTATTTTTATATTTATTAAAATATTTATTCATATTGTCACTAGTATTATTGGAATCCTAGTTACAGTAATTAGGCAGGAAAAAAGAGGATTGAGAAAGGTTAAATATCACTATTTTCAGGACCAGAGAGATAGTCATGGGTAGTTATGTGACTATCTTGCATGCACCAATGCAGGTTGATCACCAGGACCACGTATGGTACTCCAAGTCGCCAGGATTAGCCCCTGATCACATAGCAGGAGTAAGCCCTGAACACAGCTGGGTGGGGTCCAAACCCTAAATAAAGTTTTACTAGTTTCAGATGACACAGAAGAAAGTGCTAAAGATTTTATCTAAAAGCTTTTAATAAGCCAATACAGCAGGCTACAATATCAACAAAGTACAAGTTATAAAACTTTAACATCAGTAAACATTGTCAGTTTTCAAAGAACAGTTGATAACCATGTGAGCACTATAGTGCTCCATATACTTACATTTGGTGATGTCAGTAATTTTCATATAAATAGAAAGGCTAGGTTAGGCAACATGTAGCTGTTGTTTTATTCCGCATTTTCTTCAGACTTGTGAAGCTGAAGATGTCTCAACACTTTCAGTGGCATTTAGATTAGCTTCTTTTTGTCAAGTTTCTGTTCAGTCATTAGCTTTACTTGAGTAGCCATCTTTCCTTATTATATTTATAATTTTTTTTTTTTTGCTTTTTGGGTCACACCCCTGCATTGCTCAGGGGTTTCTCCTGGCTCTGCACTCAGGAATTACTCCTGGCAGTGCTCGGGGAACCATATGGGATGCGGGGATTGAACCCGGGCAGGCATGGGCCAGCCGGCGTGCAAGGCAAGCGCCCTACCCGCTGGACTATGGCTCCGGCCCTATATTTATAATTTTCTAATGGATAAAAACTTTATTATTTCAATTTGAAATATCTTCCACTAAGCTGGTATTTTCATTTCTGAAATGGTATTTTTGATTAGCACAAAGAACTTAATCTTAACACAGTACAATGCATTGGGGTGTTTTTTTTGTGGCTAGTGTTATCTGTGCTTAAGAAAAAATTTTACTGGGGCTGGAGTGATAGTTTAGCACATGCGGCTGACCTGGGTTTGATACCCAGTACCACATATGGTCCCCCTGAGCACAACGTGATGTGACTCAAAAGAAAAAAAAAAAAAGGAGGGCCGATGGATAGCACAGCGGACAGGGCGTTTGTTTGCCTTGCACACAGCTGACCGGGGTTGTTCCCCAGCATCCCATATAGTTCCAAGCACTGCCAGGATAATTCCTGAGTTCAGGCCAGGAGTAACCCCTGAGTACTAGGTGTGACCCAAAATTTAGCAGAGAGGAGAGAGAAAGGAGAGAGAGAGAGAGAGAGAGAGAGAGAGAGAGAGAGAGAGAGAGAGAGAGAGAGAGAGAGAAATTCCTGCTTCAGTCTTTAAGAGAGTAACTCACACCGCCAGGAGTAATTCCTGAGTGCAGAACCAAGAGTAACCCTGAGCATCTCCAGATGGGAAAAAAAAAAAGTGACTCGCTTAAAACTTGATCTAGCAACACTTACTAGAAAAGACCATTCCTTCAATCAATTTGTCACATATATCACCTCTGTTCATCTATGTCAAAGTTTTGCCTTTGAACTCTGTGGTACTTGATTTTATTTCTTTGTCCTATAAGTCTTAATTATTGTTAACTCTTGCTTTCAGCTATTAAAATTCTTAGCTTTTCTTGACTCATGCATTCATATACATCTCAATTTCTAGGGCTTAAAAAAACCTTATAATTATGATGAATCTATAAACCAATTTGGTCAAAACCAGTTTTGTTTGTTTTTAATTCTTGTATTAAAGAGCCATGATTTACAAAGTTACTGATAGTTGAGCTTTAGACACCCAACAATTCAACACCAATTCCTCCAATCAGTATCAACTTCCCTCCACCAGTATTCCCAGGTTTCCTCCCCACCCTAACCCCCGTGCCACCCCTATCTGTCAACTTGATAGGCACATAGATGCTGCTTAAATCTCATGTTTTCAGTTTTGTCAAATCTGTGCTCTGGAGATATGGCTATAATCCTCACTGAAACCCTCATCTTGTTTAGTCATTACTTCTCATTCTCTTTTTACCCCCTCCCTTGATTTCTTTCCTTCTATCCATCTCCCTCTCTAAACACTGGGCAGAATCAATTTTTATGACATTAATTGATATTTCAAATCATGAAGATAGTTTTAATTCTCCAAGTGTTTCTGATAATGTTTCTAACTGAATATTTAATAGTAAATACTTTCAGGTTATGATGTTACTCAACTTTTCCCTTCTATCAGCTTATTTTTTCATTCTTAATATTAATATGAATCAATATTAATTGATTCATAATAACATCAATTAGGACTATTAAAACTTCCCAGATAGTGCAACTTAACTTTAGACACTAACTACTAACTCTATCCATCTTCTTTGTACTATTTTTGTCGTGAATTTTAATTCTGTATTTAAACCTTCAAGACACTAATTATTGTTTTTCTATAACCAGTACTCATTTATAGTTAATTATTTATATTGTTTCTCATTCTCATCCTTTCATTTGGGATCATTTTGTTTTGACTTGAAAAAAATCTTTATTTCAGGCTTGCCATGACAAATTCACAGGAATCCCTGAATCAATAAATTTTTATTTTTTCACTTTTATAAACTTCTCGGCCTGTACCTTTTCCAATATCACTTTCTCCTCTGACTGTGACTTCTTCTGTGGGATGGCCATAGGCTGATTGTTTATGTTTCAAATGTTGAATAAAACTCAAATGTTTAACCCAACTCCCAAGGAGTTCATAGGTGATAGGTCAAGAGGGAAAGTCCTGGTGAATGTGAGGTCTGCCCTTTTGCCCTTTCAAAAGACAGAGCTTACTAGATTCTTCTGCCATGTGAGGACACAATAAAACATAGCTGCTTATGAAACGGAAAGCAGGCCTCACTACTAAGAACCTTGCATTGCCCCCAAACTTGGACTTCAGCTTCCAGGACTCTGAGAAACAAAATTTCTGCTGATTACTGTAGAAGCCATCTGGTTTGCTATATTTCGGTATAGCAATGCAACTGGACTGAGACATGGTCTCATACAAAAGGTAGTCAGTGTCATACTCTGATTATCTCACTTCTGTCTTTTACTATTTCCGTATTATTTTTTATTCTTTAAATCAACTTTCAGTTCACAAATCCTTTCTTCTGCATGTATAACCTGCTGTTGTTTCATTTTTTAATTGCAGTGCTTTTCAGTTCCAGAATTTCTACAATTAAAAAGATTTCTCCAATAATTTTCACGATCATTTATTTTCAAGAATATAGTGCAACAGTTATTTCAAATTCTGTGACTGGCTCCAAAATATGCTGCTCTGTTTCTACTGAGCAAAAGATATTCCATAGTAAACACTACAAGTGGCCAAGAAGCTATGAAAAGATGCACAATGTTGTCTTATATGTAAGAAAACTTGGGTGGGAGGGACGGGCAGAAACATGCTCACTGAAACGATGAATGGATGTTGGTATATTCAAATGCTTAAGTTTTTTTAAAAAAACAAAGACAACATAGTTAAATCTTGACACTGATAAAGTCATAGAAAAATGATTCCACATTATTGAACTTTAAAAACATACAAAAATAAATGCCAATAAGAGTTACCAACGTTTTAAAACGGCCTAAAAAATTCTAAAGAAAAACAAAGGAATATTACTGAGCAAATTCAAGAAAGCTTTAGGTGAGAGAAAAGCACACAGGCTCCCGGAGAGGAAACCGATTCTTAAACATGGGGGCTGTAATCGGTTCTGGAACTCTCATTGAGAGGAAGGGGGAATCCAAATCAAGTCAATGAGAAAAGGGTATCAGTGCTTTTATATTGCTGTGTGGTACCACACATTTCTTTTCTTTCAAACATGGAGCAATTATAATTGCAAGTAGAAAAAAAAATGATTTGATTTTAGGTTACTTTGTAAAACTATATATTTATAACTACAGACATGCACATTCTAAAGCTCAGTGAAGTCGTGATTTTAAGTGTAATATTCAGCATTAATAATAATCACATACGCACGCACAAAAAATAGAGGTTCATCAAAACCATCCACTCTGCTGCCAGGTGCTCTGGGTTAAAGGCTCCTTAATCAAGTGAGTATAATCTTTATTTTGCCTTGGCTGCCTATAAATCCAGAGAGGAGATGTAAACATACATACACTAGACTAAACAACGGCTAAAAAGTGGCCACTACTTACTCTCCCACTCACACATACCATGTAAGTCCGTGGGAAAAAACTTACAACAAAACTAAGGAACTCAAGTAAAGTTTTCTGAAAATAACCCAGAGCTGACAAGTCAGTAGGAGGGCCTGGATGGTTTCAAGACACAGTTTTTAACCAAGACTTGGACCTCCAACTGTTTTCTTAAACAAAGATTTACATCCCATCCTTGGCTAAATTACTTATAAATTAATCAAATTAATTACTCTGAGTGGATAAGCAGGAGGCTGGACAAGATAGTGCTGATGTCAGCCAATGAAGTCTGTGTTGTTTTAACTAAATATATCAGCTTAGTTTTAAACAGATCTACTGTGCACAAATATGGTAAGGGACCCACATCCTACCAAAACCTGAGCTCTGTTTCCTGTCTTGGGACCAAACATACCTAGTTTTAATATATCTGACATAATAAAAATGTTAGATTTTCCTCAAACAAACCAACCTCTCTTAGCAATGATTCATTTATTTTTAAAATCTAGCCATTTTTTATGCTTCCTATATACCTATAGTCTAATGTATAAAAAAAGTCTCTTTTAAGTTGTTCCTTAGCACACAAAAGGAATAAAGAAACAATCTTAAAGGGTATTTGTACATTATGTCAAGTATGTTCTGATTTAAATATTTCTGTGATGCATTCTCATGGACTTGGGTGAAGAAGGAAACACAATTTTCCCTGCTGGCCCTAATAAGCAGAACTTTGGAAAGTTAGAGTTGTACATTTTACCAAAGATACTAAACCCAGAATATATGGGCATTGTGTCCTTGATTTCTGAATCAGGGCCTATTTTATGTCATCAAACCACAAAACATTTACAGCTTAAAAACAGACACTTTTGTGGTTGTTAGTCAAAAGAAAAGTTTTCTAAATAATTAGAATATTATGATTTTTTAATTCAAAAATTGACCGGACTAGGTCACCTTTGAGTAATGGAAATTTCTGTTTAAACATTCTTTTGGCAATAGGCACCAAACATTAGATCTTATTTCCAAGCTTTACCAGCTGGGTTTTGTCATTAACATTTATTAACAATCTAAGATATGGCTTTTGCCATCTAATCTGTACTACACAAATGTTTTGTATGGCCCTCCAGAGGATTTTGCTGTGACAAATTACTGGCAGAGATTATAGCCCCGTGGCTATTCACCAGAGGCAATGTAAAATTAACATGGTACTAATCCAATTTAAACAAAAAAGTTGCACAAACAATTCCTTGAACAAAAGCAGAGAGAATTACAATTTTATATTCAAACACAATAATGTTTTTCATGAAGCCTTAGAAAAAAAATTAAACCTTTCACATATAAGAATTGCATCAATTTAATGAAGTTATTAATTATTAATCTTTCTAAAACAGTGGCAGAAAGCAATTTACTATAATAATCCCAAGGTCTATTACATTTCTACTTTAAAGTGCTGGATCCCAAAAGCGGTCTGCAAAACATCAGTGATTCCCAGTGATCTAGAAATTTGTTTACAATGTTTCTAAAGCAGAAAATTTGTTGGAAAAGAAATAAAATTAGTCTACAATGGAGCTCGCTGCACTCAGAATTATATTCTCTTTCATGTAGAAGTTTGAATTGAACCACTGATATAACACTAAGCTTTCTTTTCCTTTAATAGACAATAACTTAATAGAAAAAGTTTGAGCTTATGAGATATCCTCTCTATTAATAGGACCCCAAACCCCCAAATGCCAAAACTTTTTGGGCAAGAAAATACACTAAAAGGATATATAAATTTTAAAAAGTGGATTAAGTGAAAAGGATTACAGCACAGCACAGCTCCATGGCGTGGGGAGGCCACCTCTGTATCACTGTGCAACACTACCAAAAAGCCACAAACTTGGGGAATTTAATCCAAGATTTTGTCTTTACTTTTACTTAAAACCCATCTCAACATTGTCAGCTATCAATATATACATTTAAAGAGAACTAAAAGAAATCTTTTAAAGAGTTTTTGCATGGTTCTTAGTAAGAAACATGACACTTATAATGAAATATGTTCCAATAATTGCTGATTAGGCCATTTCCTTTGGAGAAATAAGTAACCAGCAGCTAATACTTTTCCATCTTTCTGCTACATAACTAATGACCATTGCATTAGGCCCCTAATCCTTCACTACGCAATTTCTTCACCATCCCTTAACTTTCAGTGACAATTTCTTCACCATAGTGTCCTTTTTAATAGCTGTTTAATAATTGTTAGGGTTTTTTTTTGCTCACTTTATTTGCATTTCTCCTTACTGCCATAGTCTCATTAGTGTCAGTTTTTCCAGCTGATTTCTGTGTGCTTGATGGTGCATAAACCCCTGAGCACTGTTTGTGGTAGGTTTTCAGCAAGTACTTGAACGAGTGACTCAAACAGCTAGAGCTGTTTCTTTAGACTCAAAGAACGCACTCCCAGATTTCTTTTTTTCACCCAAAGCGTAGGCAGTTTACATCCCAATACTCTAGCAGATCAACAGTCCTTCAATTTTTTTTCTTCCTCTATAAAACATCTATAGCTGTTTCTATTAAAGAAAGTTCAGTTAAAAAATAGTTATCACTCAAACTATATCCTACCCTACGTGTCCCTACTGCTACCATTGGTGACATCCTCCAGCCTTTCAGATACAGACAAGTTGTAATTGCTGGTATCTATCATTCTTCTGAATAACCAGTCACAAATCCCTGGAATATTTGTTCTGTTTGTCAATATCCAAAGCTACCATCTAATTAGGTCCCTACTGACGGGAACCAAAAAATCTAACACAAAAAGCTTTATGGTTCATTTTCTTTTAACAGTCATTACCATATATTGAGCACATCATATACACCAAGCATTATATTAAATGTTTTTAAATCACTCATAAATTCTCAGAACAATCTGTTAGGAAATTTTTCTTTTACTGTATGAACAAGGAGATTAAATCCATGAAACCAAATTACCTAAGACATAGTATATGAAGGGCAGAGCCGAGGTTCAGCCCAGCTCTCTGACTCCAGAGTCTGTTTCCAAATTTCCATGTACAATACCTGATAGCGTATGGAACCTTTGTCTTCAACAGCAACTCTCACAATTCATTCGTTATTGGCTTCGCATTATAACCTTTACATTATAAGAAGGGAAAGCCTGGAATCTAATCAAACATACTACATATGATTACTGAGCAAATAAGGGTCTTGGTTATGATTCAGTGAAAAGAGCTGGCCAATCAGCTGACAATGTCAACATGTCTGAGAAGTCAGCATCATTATTTCCCTTTACTGCTTTCTTCCTACTTAACATATGAATTCCTAAGTTCCAGCTGCCATGGAGTCCATGGAATCTTTCAAGGAACCCATGAAGGCTTCCTTTATCTGTGTTTAAGCCTCATCATTATTCTACCACCAGATCCACATTTCGAACTACTTGCTGAAGTCAAAACATACAAATTTCTAAGTTCCACCTCTTTCCATACTCCAATCAGCTTCTAGTCTTACTAACTGTATTTCTGACACAAATAGTCTACTTCCAGATACAGAGGCTGGAGCACTTGGCAGCCGCTTTTTGTCTTTTTTATTCTGTATTCTAAGCAGGAATGAAGCACCAGCTCATCAAGACCATGTCCTTGAAAAGAATTTCTCTGCCATTTCCATCACTAAGTCCCAGCTCTTAGCATCTGAAATGACCTCTCAAGCAGTCCTACTTTTGTTTTTGACTACAGGTTAGGCTCTGGTTTCACAAGCCTTTGCTATTATTACTCTATTCATTGCACCTATTATTTCCTCCTTGCCTTTCCTAAATCACAACCAGAGGTCTTCCTCCAACCTACCCCTCACCCAATTCCTCCTCCTGGATGAGCTCTTCCCTAAGTCCTAGTATGCAAGTAGGCTTTTCTCCTCCAGGTGCTCTGCAAGCTTCTCTCTGGGGTGCTTACTATGAGCAGGACACTTTAGATTTGTAACTGTGTCTTCCACATTGCTGAATTGGAAGTTCCCTGAGGGAAAGGCTTTGTATCTATAAACCTAGTGCCATGTCTTGAATGAAGGAGGTACTCAATGCTATTTATTACTCACTCATTTACTCTGTCCTGTGAGCATTTATAAATTCACTTAATGTAATATCTTTGTATACTTATGGTCTCAACGCATTTACAAGCTAGATTAAAGCAAATGGTACTCTTTCAAATTCTCATGACAGCCTAGTATGTACTCCTCTGAGAAGATAGTAAATATCTACTGCAAAATGAAAAAAATGCTTAATACTATTTGATGACTAGGAAGACTTTTTTTAAAGCAAATCTAAGACTTGTGCCAAATTTCAGTCATGTGCATTAGATCTGAGACAACATTCTTGCTCATAATTTATTTTACCTTAATCAAGGAAATCAAGCCCAAATTAAGATTAACTTCCTTCTCAGGGACCTAACAGGATTTGCTATGTAGAGAAGGGAGGAGGAGAAATGTAAAATAAAAAAAAAAAAAAAGAAAAGAAAGAAAAAAAAACCTGGAAAACTCATCTCTTTAAAATTGTCAAATTTCAAACATATTCCTTGACCACCCCCAAAACCACATTTTAGGTTTTTGATGTTTTTGTCAGAGGGCTGTGGGGGTGGGGAGGGGACGTTGTTGGGGCTGCACCCCGCAGTGTGCTCGCTGCTGTCAGGGATGGAACCTGGGCCTCCCAAAGCAAAGCCTGCACACTTGCCTTCCACAAGCTCTCCCTATGTGTCCTTTCTTAAAATTAATTTTTATTGAGCATATGTTAAACTTATCTTCCAATTTCTTCCGCCAAAGGCATTCATAATGGAAAGAAACTAATACTGTAATACTGAAGGCGAAAAAAAAAAAAGTAAAAGTGAAAAAATGATTCTTAACTTTTTCCGGGGGAAGAAGGTACTGCCAACTAAAGAAAGAAGAAAGCAACAAAAACCTGGGAGTTTCTTTTGCAATTTATTTTGGCTGGTTTGTTATCTTTTTGTCTTGGGGCAGCTCAGTTGTGCTGAGAGGACTTTTTGGGATGCCAGGGAACGAAGCCGGGTCAGCTGCCTGCACGGCAAGCAAGCATCTACCTGCGGTACTCTCTCTTGCCCTGAAAGGTTGCTTTAAATAATGAAAAATGAATAGCTTATATACAACACATTAACATGAAAAGGAAAACCCTCGTCTGTAAAGTAGCACTGGTGATTTAAATGCAGACATCTGAAGCTGCAAGATATTGCCAAATATGCAAAGCTGTAAAGAACCCAGGGAAAGAGAGGACTAATCCATCACCAGTATAAACGACATACCTGTTTGAGCCTGGCAAGTTCTTTCAGAGCTCGTCCCCATTGCTGCTTGTAATGTAGTTTAGACTTAGTTGCCGATTCCAACTTTCTTTCAAGTTCAACCTAACAGTGATTAAAATCATATCAAGTGAAACACTATCCCACTGTGTACAATCACTGAAAGATAATATATACAAAGAGTCTGGCTTAAGAAAAGAGTTTATGTAGTGTAACATACGACATCATCTAAAACTGTTATATAATTTACTATAAATATTATGGCACATGAACATTTTCTTGTTTAAAATATAGTTGTATTTCTATTGCCTAACAGCCTTCGCTAAAAGACTGTATTAGTCTTACACTCCAGACAGTTACTATAAATGTATTTAAAACATGCATATTACATAAAGACCACAGAAAGAAAAATACATTCATTTTTTTTACCAAAAACAGTTCTAACTGTTAGCATTCCAATTTAGCTGAAACTCTAAAAACTCCAATTATTCTTTTTGGAGGCATATCGTTTTGTGGAATTTTGTTTTAAGTGAAGAGCTAGCGAAAATACTTTCATAACTTTATTTTGGAAAATATCACAGAATGCCGAAAACAGGGAAATGCTTTATCAGAAAGCAATTTGCTAAGAGAAAAAAGTCAAAAAGTATTTTAGGATTGTTAAAGTAAATCAAAAATAAGAAAAATAATTTTATTTTTTACTTTTCATTTTGTCTCAAACATATGAAGAAAAACACAAAAGTGATTCAATAATAAAAACGGTTATTTATACTTGCAGCAGGCAATCTGTTGCGCATGAACTACAGCCAATTTGGCTTTGTTCAGGAATGTTCCCTCAGTGCTTCAAACAAAGCACCAAACAAATCCATGCAGCCAACAGACAGTTTTACTATTTAAGTGATAATATAATAATGTGCCTGAATTACAGTAAAATACTGCTAGTCTAAACTGATTTTTTTTATGTCAAGTCTAGTTTTTCCCAGATACACAACACAATATTTTTTAGAAAAAATTAAACCAAAGACACTATCCAAAAATTCAAACCAGAAAATTACTAGGAAAGGAAAAGTGGTTCGCCAAATTCCCTTCACAAAAGACTAGAATAGTCTCTGCAGTAATATATTACTTCATAAAATCAGAATCTTTTCTGCTTTACAAGTCCCCTGTGCCTGAGTTTCAAACGTGTGGACATTTCACACTTGAGACACATATCTTAAATAAAACAATACTTAAGGGCTGGAGTGATAGCCCAGGAGGGTAGGGCGTTTGCCTTGCACGCAGCTGGCCCATGCCAGCCCGGGTTCGATCCCGGTATCCCATCTGGTCCCCTGAGCAACGCCAGGAGTAATTCCTGAGTGCAGAAGCAGGAGTAACCCCTGAGCATCGCCAGGTGTGACCCAAAAAGCAAAATAAATAAATAAATAAATAAATAAATAAATAAATAAATAAATAAAACAATACTTATATACTGAGATTATCAAAGACGATCTTTTTCTACTTAAACTCCTGAAAATCTACACATATTGGTAATGTAGCAATATGTTACATTATAGAAAAAATATATGTTGCAAATAGAAAAAAAATCTTTTTATAGCTGTCAGCTAAAAGAAGTGCACAGTTATAAAAGTGATCAGGTCTAAGGATCCTGGAGATGGCTTGGTATCCTGGATAAGCCTTCATTGTTTCTATCTTGTGGACTGGCTCTATCAGAAGGTTTTATATATATATATATATATATATATATATACATATATATATTAGCTTTTTTCAAGGATACAGTTGCCTCTGTAATCCTAAAAGAAAGGTACTGGTCAATTCCCAGAGAAATGGTACATAAGCAGTTTTTTATATCATTTCAAGTATTCAGTGACTTTGAGTTAGTCTTTAAGTAGATTTGAGACTTGGGAAAAACTTTGCCCTTGTATTATTGTATTTCAATTTTCTTGGTCCTTGACAAATATCATAGACCAAGTTATAAACTCCTGAAATGAAAATTAACTTCAGGACCTATGGTAATTCAGAGGATAGAAAAGAGCAGAAACTAATAAATACTGCTCTTTCATTTCCCTGCTTCTTGAGGAAACGAAATATGAGATTTTTTTTTTCATAGAGCTCATTGGCACAAAGAATTCTGAATTTCACTTTATATGCTTTGCTCTTTCATTGTTTTCTATTCCTATTTAATTGTCTTAGCTCGAACTTGTCTTGCCTTCTCTTGATACCTTGCCCTTCAAGCTAATCTACCTACAAACCTACAAAATGCTATTAGATTGGGAGGTAATCTGGGGACACTGGTCTTGGGAAGGGTGCACTGTTGGAAGGATGGGTGCTGGAACACTGTATAACTGAAACCCAATCATGAACAGTTTGTAATTGTATATCTCAGTGAGATATACAATAGTATCCCACCCACGGCAGAGCTGGCAAGCTACCCGTGTCATATTTAATATGCCAAATACCAGTAACAATTATAGACCTCATTCCCATGACCTGATGGAATAGTTTGAGGCTCTTTATATTCCTGGAGCAAGCAGATGACCTTGGGCTACACTAGCATGTGACAGGACGTATGGAGATGTTATTGGTGCCTGCTTGAGCAAATCGATGATCTACGGGAAGACAAGTGATACAAGTGATATCTCACAGTGATATAATTTAAAAAAAAACCACAACATTGTTAGATCAAACCATTCTTAACTAAAAAGTCTACTGTCCTGAACCAATATCCCCTACTATATATTCAAGACACCCCCAGACATTATCTCCCTCCTTCCTGCTCAACATACAAATGGTTGTTCTAAGTCAGAATTTTGGGCCAGATCGATAGCCCAGCGGGTAGGGTGTTTGCCTTGCACGCGGGCCGGCCCTTGCGGCCCAGGTTTGATCCTCGGCATCCCATATGGTCCCCGAGCACCACCAGGAGTAATTCCCCGAGTGCAGAGCCAGGAGAAACCCCGAGTGTCGCGGGTGTGACCCAAAAAAGAAAAAAAAAGAATTTCGACCCATTCCCCAATGTGATTATACCTGGCCACTTAAGGTTAATCGTTTCCTAGTTACTTTACTAAATACTAAAAATAATCCCCCTCCCTGAAAGGATAATGTAACTGTTATTTTTTGTCTCACTTTTCCCCATTGTCAAAGGACAGTTTGGACACAGGGAGCTACCAAATACTCTGAAATGTGCATTTTAGCTTTTCTCTCTGGCCTACTAAGCTATGATCTCATATAAGTCCCAACTATTTTTAAGACGTTTCACAGCTACAAGAAAATTATAAGCTATACTTCACTTCCTTCATAATAAAGGGTATCACCATTGCCATATATGGGCTGTAATGATCAATATAATTATTCCTGGCTAAGGGAACAAGCATGGGGATGTGGGTGGAAGGATATGAGGTTTTTTTGGTGATGGGGAACACTGATGGTGGGATTGGTGTTGAATGATGAATCTTTCTATTTCTAGTCATTGTGAAAAACTTTGTAAATCACGGTGTTTTGATAAAATAAAATAAAGAGTATTAAGATGTGTTTTAGTTTGAGACCATTTCAGGAAAAATGAAAATTACTAAATTCAGAAAAAAAAATGTTCATACACTTAAACCAGACACTTTCATGTGTTACTAAAGGAATAGGACTCAGCTCTCTTCTGGCTTAAAAGAATGTTTTCAGACTTTTTTTTGTTGTTTTGTTTATATTTTTGGGCCACACCTGGCTAAGCTCAGGTTAGCTTACTCCTGGTTCCGTGCTCAGGGATCACTCGGATGGGCTCAGGGAACCATGTGGGGTGCCGGGAATCAAACCCAGGTCAGCCACGAGGTAGAGTGCTTTATCCTTACCTGCTACGCTATTGCTTCAGCCCAACAGAGAATTTTTTTTCAAGCTGAGAAGCCTTGGTGCTTCTGAGAAGGTTGGGAATATAGCTCAGCAGTAAAGAACTGGCATGTGAGATTCAGCATGGCAAAAAAAAAATTAAAATCGGGCTAGAGAGATAGGACAGTGAGTAAGGCTCTTCTTGCACACACCTGGATCCAGGTTCAATCCCTGGCATCCCATAGGGTCCTCTGAGTACTGCCAGTAGTTACTTCTGAGTGCAGATCCAGGAGAAACCCCTGACATTGCTGGTGAACCCCCAAAAAAACTAAAGTAAAAATTAAAAAAAACATTAAAACCCCAGAAGCCTTGTTTGAATAGACACTTAAACATGCTTGATCAATGTATCAAGTCTATTAAAATGTACATTTATGTATTCCCCCACTTTGCCCCCCACCCCCAGTAATGTCACGGTACTGTTTTTACTTTTGAGATGATTGGAGAGTATACTTTTAGTGGAAAAGTAGTTGGAAGGAATTTATTTTATTTAGTTTTATTACTATTACTATTATTATTATTGTTTTGCTTTTTAGGTCACACCGGCAATACTCAGGGGTTACTCCTGGCTCTGCACTCAGGAATTACTTCTGGCAGTGCTTGGGGGACCATATAGGATGCCAGGGATCGAACCGGGTCGGCCGCATGCACAGCAAACACCCTACCCACTGTGCTATTGCTCCGGCCCCAGGAACCTTAAAAGCTACTTAAAATGAAATTTTATGGGAAATATCTGTAATAGATTATATAGTCTGTGACAATCAATGAGTCCAAATAAGAGCTAAATTCCTGTTTACAAAGAAATACTCCAAGAAGGAAGGGAAATATTTACTGGATTCAAGGTCACTGCAAGAGAATGGAGCTGTCCCAGGAAGCGAGAGCCCAACTGCGAGCCTGTCAGCACCAGCAGCAGCTCTCTGCTGCGGCTCCAAAGGCCTACATTGTGGCTCTCATCTAGTACAGTGCCCCAAATGCCACTCTCTGATTATGACACGTCCCTCCTCGTTCAACAAAGACAGGAGTTTAAAAACCTTGTCCCTTCACCTACCTAACTCTTCACTATCACTTTTCAACTCAGGAATCAGAGACTCTGAAGGTCACTTTTTGCCCCCTTATATGGCGGTTCTGTCAAAATAGAAGTCTCAAGAAAGAAGCATAACACAGACAAAGGTGCAAAGGTGCTCGCGACACAGCAGGGGACATGTTCCAGAGAACGACCTGCTAATCGCATGCTCCAACTTTGCTCGGTAATCTCAGTGCTAGGCTCACCTTTCCTTGCCAGCCATTCTCATCTCGTGTAATGTGCTGCATTTCAAGTTCTGTGACTTTTGCAGCACCCAAACCGGGGACGGGATGATTCCTCAGCTCCACCATCACAGTCTTCTCTCGGAGACTTTCCAGTCACAGCTCATGTCCTCACTTCCTGACTTTAGAGCTTCTTCTTTACCCACTTTCAATTTCAGGGATGTTTGTGTTCTCCCAGTACAATTAATGCCAAAATATTAAATATTGCCTTTTTCAAAAGAGGTAATGCCTTCTTTTTGAACACAGGATATTTTTTGCCAATGTAGCTTCTTGGGGAATGCAAAGGGCCTATTCTAAAATTTTGCCTAAAAACTGAAAGCCTCCCCTTAAGATCGAGGACAAGAAAGGTTGCCCACTCTACCACTTCTATTCAATATAGTACTGGCATAGCAATCAGGGAACAAAAAGAACATTAAGGGAACCCCGATAGGCAAGGAAGAAGTCAAGCTATCACTGTTTGCAGATGAAATGACATTATACCTAGGGAAACCCTAAACTCTCTACCAAAAAGCTTCTAGAAACAATAGATACCTATAGTAGAGTGACAGGGTACAAAATCAATACCTAAAAGTCAATGGCTTTCCTATACACAAATAATGAAAGAGAAGAAAGAGATATTAAGAAAATGATCCCATTCATAATTGTGCCACAGAAAATCAAATACCTAGGAATTAGTTTAACTAAGAATGTAAAGGACCTGTACAAAGAAAACTACAAAACACTGCTTCAAGAAATAAAAGAGGACATGAAGAAATAGGAGACACATTCCCTGCTCATGGATTGGGAGAATTAATGTCATCAAAATGGTAATACTCCCTAGAGCTTTATACAGATTCAATGTGGTCCCTATAAGGATACCCATGACATTCTTCAAAGAAATTGACCAAACACTCCTGAAATTTGTATGAAATAATAAACTCCATGGACAGCTAATGCAATCCTTGGACAAAAGAAGATGGGAGGCATCACCTTCCCCAACTTCAAACTGTACTACAAAGCAGTAGTAATTAAAATGGCAAGGCATTGGGATAAAGACAGACCTGTAGACCTATGGAATGGAACTGAATATCCTGACACACACTCTCAAATATATGATCACTTAATCTTTGATAAAGGAGCAAAATATATTAAGTGGAGCAAAAAAGTCTTTTCAACAAGTGGTGATGGGAAAAGTGGGCATCTACATGCAAAAAAAAATAGACTTAGACCTCTTGCTAACACCATGCATAAAAAGTCAGATCAAAATGGATTAAAGATCTCAACATCAGACCTGAATCTATTAGGTTCACTGAAGAAAAATAGGCAAAAATCCTCTACGACACTGAAGCTAAAGACATCTTCAAAGAAGAGACACCATTGACAAAGCAAATGGAAGCAAAGAAAACACATGGGATTATATGAAACTGAAAAAGCTTTCTTTTGAGGTCACCTCAAAAAGAAATGGTGACCAAGATCCAAAGGCAACCCACAGATTGGAAAAGAATTTTCCAATACCCATCTGGTAAGGGGTTAATATCAAAAATATACAGGGCCCTGGTAGAACTTTTCAAGAAAAAATAATCCAACCCCATTAAGAAATGGGGAGAAGAAATGAAAGAAGAAATACAAACTGACAAAAAGCATACAAAAAAGTCATCTTCATCATTAGTCATCAGGGAGATGCAAATCAAAACAACAATGAGGTATCATCTCATTCCACAGAGATGGCACACATCCAAAAGAGCAAGAACACCCAGTGCTGGCATGGATGCAGTGAGAAAGGGACTCTTTTCCATTGTTGATGGGAATATCGACTGGTCCAGTCTTTTTGGAAAACAATATGGACATTCCTCCAAACACTAGATATTGAGCTCCCATTTGACCCAGTCATACCACTCCTGGGAATATACCCTGGAGACCCAAAAACACACAGCAGAAACACCATCTGCACTGTTATATTCATTGCAGCACATTTCCCAATAGCCAGAATCTGGAAACAACCTGAATGCCCAAGAACAGAAGACTGGCTAAAGTAACTATGGTACTCTACGCAATGGAATACTATGCAGCTGTCAGGAAAAAAGAAGTCATGAAATTTGCCAACAAATGGATGGACATGGAGATCATCATGCTTAGTGAAATCAGTCAAAAGGAAAAGGAGAGATATAGAATGACTGCATTCATCTGTGGGCTATAAATATATACAGGTGTTCTACTAATTGTTGAATAGTAACACCAGACTAGAACTGAGCATTGAATGTAGACAAAGGGATTTACACGATAACCCCTAAATGTATGTATGGCAAGTCACACATGTAAGAGGAGAGAAAAAACATGTGAGAGTAAAGCCTTTTAAAAACTGTGCTGGACTCCCTGAGTTTTCAACCATTCCCCGCTGGCTTTGGAGGTAGAAGGGAACTCGTTTCCTGACATTGTTGGGGGATCTCAGTGGCCCGCATAACAACCACCGTGACATATATACAATTACAAAACTGTTCATGATTAGGTTTTAGTCACAGTTTTCCAGCACCCATCCCTCCACCAGTGCCCATTTCCCACCAACAATGTCCCCTGATTCCCTCCCTCCTTCCCCTAGCAAGAACACCCAGTGCTGGCACGGATGTGGGGAGAAAGGGACTCTTATCCATTGTTGATGGGAATATCGACTGGTCCAGTCTTTTGGAAAACAATATGGACATTCCTCCAAACACTAGATATTGAGCTTTACTCTCTCTCTCTCTCTCTCTCTCTCTCTCTCTCTCTCTCTCTCTCTCTCTCTTTCTCTTTCTCTCTCTTTCTCTCTCTCTCTGTTCCTTCTCTTACACATTGTGGCTTGCAATACATACATTTACAGGTTATCATGTATGTCCCTTTGCACCACATTCAATGCTGTTAGTTCTAGGCTAGTATTATGATTTCCAACAATTATTAGTACACTGTTTCTTTTCTCTGTCTTACCTAACCTCTGACTCCCACCATATTTTCAGTTGATTCAACCCACTGACACATCCTCCTGATCCATGGTTTGCCTGCCTTGGATATTGGTATCATACTATTTTTTTTTATATCCCCCAAATGAATGCAGTCATTCTATTACCTGTCCTTTTTCCCCTCTGGCTAATTTCATTCAACATGATCTTCTCCATGTCCATCCATTTATAGGCAAATTTCATAACTGCACTGTTTCCTAACAGCATGCAACGTACTTTTAAGTGCTTCCAGATAACATCTCTTTAGAGTAACCTCACACTACCTGTTTAAAACTTCACCTATCATTTTGGTTCTATCTTCGGTCTCACCACTTTTTGTACACTACAACCTAAAGTGCCTCTCCCTTTGCACTCTAAACAGCATTGAGAGAGAGAGAGAGAGGGGGGGAGGGAGGAGAAAAAGAAGAAAGAAAAGTAGACGAGTGTATGCCACAGAGGCAAGAGGCGGAGTGGGGGAAGAGAGAAGGGAAACTAGAAACACTGGTGGTGGCAAATATACACCAGTGACGGGATAGATGTTGAAACATTGTATGACTGAAACCCAATCATGAACAACTTTATCTCACTGTGGTTCAATAAATAATAATAATCATAATTGTAGTCAGCATTGAGATTATACCTCACAGAATTTGCCTTTCTGACTTTCTGTGTACTTTTTGTCACTAAACTACCAAAATTTTTTTTTTTTCTTTCACAATTTCACTGTAATAAAATAAATTTTCCATTATCACGGTGTCATAACCAGCCCCTATCTCTGCTGATCATGAGAAACCAACTGGAACAGTCAGTCTCCTATCTGGAGACCGTAAATCACTCTGAAACTGAAGTAACTGAATTCAGGGAACAAAAGCTATAGATAATGGAAGCAGAAGAGAAGAAATACCAGAAGCCTATGGGGAGAGAAGCTGCCATTTGTAGCTGCAGGACGCCCCTTAGCTTCTGGGAAAGGAGGGACTATGGAAGATAGCACCACACCCTGGGGGCTGCTTGAAGGAAGTGGGGGAGGGCGGCTGTGTGGTGGTAGGTGGAACTAAAATGAGTTAACAGAAACTGCCAGAGGAAACAGAAAAGAACTGCTCTGGCCTCTTCCCAATTCCCATAATCCAGTCTTCTGTCAGTGCCCCCTAGTGGTTGAAATGGGCAAGGGACGCCCACAGAGCAGAAAGAAAAGACTAGAAATATCTGCCACAACAGAATCCTTTTTAAACTTCTCAAATATTAAGATGCAAGGGCCCTTTTGGTCAAGCCTAGGTTGTCTGTGTGACACTGAACCTTTGCTAATTGCCTAGAAACTAAATGTTGTTTGTAGGGGTCCCAATATAAATGAGAGTAAGCCTGTTTTCCAACCACAAAAATAAAGGATGACTCCTGAACACTGCATTCAAGGGTGGTGATATGCAGAGAGAACATTCAAAATGGCCAGTTCAGGGTTGAGTGTTCACCAATGACGCTACAATCAGGATCCAAACTCCAGTGACATGTGGGATGGCGCCAAGAGCAGCACCCAGAGCAGACTGTTCTGTGACAGAGGCAACGCCTTTCCCCCTCAGGCTCTTGCCTTAGTTTTGAAACTGGTTCTTCAGACTTCCTGACAGCGGACTGAATTCCTGTATCCCTGCACTTAGTTCTGTTGTTTGCAACCAAAAGACTCTACTGAGTATAAAATATAACTCATAAAAGCCAAGAAATTCAAGCACCGAAAATGCCACATGCTTTCAGTTCTCTAATGCATTCCTAGTATCACTGTATCACTGTCTTCCCGTTCATCATCGATTTGCTCGAGCGGGCACCAGTAGCATCTCCATATGACCTGTCTCATGCAAGTAGAGCCCAAGGGTACCTGCTTGCTCCAGGAACATAAAGAGCCTCAAACCATTCCATCAGGTCATGGGAATGAGGTCTATAATTGTTACTGGTATCTGGCATATCAAGTATGACACGGGTAGCCTGCCAGGCTCTGCCGTCGCGAGTAGCATACTCTTGTAGTCATCTCAAAATCCAGCATGGAGTGGGGGGGTCGTCTGGCTTGTTGTGAGGCTCTGCTGGGGTGGCGGGCCAGGGCTAGAAACTGCCACCCCTCCCGGGCACCTCATGAGCGGCTGGGCACAGTGAGAGCCAGTAGCAGCTCTGCCCCATGTCTGTCTCTCGCATTCCTAGTATAGATTAGAATATTATGGCAAATTCTGAAGACTATAAAAACTGATCACTAAGATTAAGTTTTTGTAAACGGACATGTATACCTTTTCCAAGGTGAGAAGATTTATTTCCGACTGTAGACGGATTTCTGGTTTGTTGTTTTGCTGATCCTTAAACTGATGATATTCCTTTTCCAAAGTCTTATATTTATTTTCAGCATCATTTAGCTAAAAAAAAAAATTACAGTCATTTGCAAACAGCAATATGCAAACTTTTAACACTAGAAATTAATTATTATCAGTTCCTCCTTATTCTAAACCATAACATTCTAAAAAACTTAGAAAATAAAATATGTGGCAAGTTAGGATCTCCATTTTTATTTACTTATTGGGTCTGGGGCCACGTCCGGTGGTGCTCAAGACTTGCTCCTGGCTCTGCGCCCGAGTGGCTCATAGTAACACTGGCAAGCTTGGTGGACTACGTGAGGAGCTGGGGATTAAACCCAGGGTCAGTTCACGTGCAAGACAAGCACCTTACCCTTGTACTGTTGCTCTGGCCCCAGACCTCTATTAATCTTATAAATTTAGTAAACTAACACAAACACTATACAAAACTTTGAGTATGAAATTTATTATAAAACTAGTATCCTACAAATAATTTTTTGTTAGCGCTAACAAATGGAAAGGTGACCTTATTCATGAATAATACTAACAATGTATGCATAAGGTATCCACATGTTGTTACAAAGTTCAGAATTCAACAACTGTTCTAACTGAAGATAATTTAAAGATGACCCAACCCACTAATATTTATAGATAATAAAACTGAAGGCCAAAAAGCTACTCAGTAGCAGAGGGCATGAATATCATGCCTGTCATCTGCTAGAATAATCCTCTAATGAAACAAATGACACATGTCCTTAACTAAGGAGAAACAGACGGACTTAATTTCCCTTAGAGCAATTTCAGCTTTTATAGCTTCATTTTTCTGGGTAGTTTTGAAACTTGTATTTAAGGAACACTATAATCAACTGCAAGCAAGTACTGTTGAGAATGTTTGCTTTCCAAATACATCGTATCAATATGGCGACCAACTATTTGCTAGACAAGTTTGAAATAAGGAAAATCTATGGCAGAAGAATTAAATTCTAGTTAGAATAAATTTTTTTCTGAAGTATCTTTTTATCTTTCTTTTGTAAACAAAAGCTCATAAACTTAATTTTTGGTACTTTTTCTACCACTCAAGGCATTATCAGACTTACTGAGGTTATTAGCAGTTTGCAAAGCAATAAGCTACTGGGGCAAGTGGGGCTTTCTTCCTGGCTTTCACGGATGCCTTCACCCTCTTCGCTGGCCCCACCCTGTCCAGTACATGTGATGTGGTTCAGAGTAAGGCCCTTCAAACTGAAATGTTTATAGTGTTGGACTCTATTTGGGCATCACAGATACTTCCACTGCCCTCTGCATTTCTCTCTATTCCCCAGGTCTTAGGATATGTTTCAGGGGGCATCCTGAGTAGTTTTTCTATTTTTCAGAAAGCAGCTGTTAATTATACCATCCCCTATCCCCTATCCCACCCATGACTCAAATATACCACTGTTGGATCTTCTTAGTGGAAGGAAAGACCCATTACCAGTGAAACTCATCACAACTGCGCTCTAAGTTAAATGAGGCCAAGTAAAAATCCACTTATATGTAACCCTGACCTTAAATGTTACAGCAACTATTCTTCATGACAAAATTTAATGAACTTTGGGCATTCATCCTACTTATCTAATCTACACTGAAATTTTAAGAAAAAGAGATAATCTTAACGGTTTGATCACAAAACTGAAGGCTGCATGTAGTTCACTTAGCTCTTAATGCTGCATACACAGAGATCGCATGAGTCACATGAACACAGCACGCTTGATGGCCTGAAGAAGAGCAGTCTGGATGGAGAGGAGACAGCAAAGCTCAAAGAGTGAGAGATGACGTGAGACACAAGGGCAAGAGGATGCAGGAAATAATTCTGATCTTTATTCTCTGGGCACTCAGACTGTGCCAAGCTTTAGAGAAGAGTGTCATGCTTTCCAGATTTCAAAACTATCAATCGAGAACAGCAAGAAAAACAGATGAAAGGGGCCCACGATGAGCGTGCTCTGTGTGCAAACACTTAAGAGTAAATGGAGGATCATTTTAACTGAAGATATCCAAGTAGAAATGTCAAAAAAAGAAAATCAGACAGGAAACTTAACTACAAAGGCCTAGGATAAAATATGGGGGTTTCACAAGTATAGGTTGTTTCTGAAACCACAAGCATGAATATGATTGTTTAGTACAAAGTATGACCTGAGCCAGGAGAGGCCCAACATTTCATGACTGACGAAACTTGGTTGGCAAAGGAATGGCCCACAAATAGAAGACTATAGGAGGAGCGTTAGAGAAGTTAAGAGAATGCACAAAAAGAAGGATGCCTGTGTGGGAATGCTCAGTATGAATCACTTGATCACTTGACATCCCGTTATTCGTCGATGTGCTCCAGCGGGCGCCAGTAATATTTCCATTTGACCCTATCACGTGCCAGTGTGGCCCAATGGCATCTGGTTGCTTTTTTTTTTTTTGCCGCAAGATGGCGGCGGCCTAAAGGCGGCTGCGGCAGCACGGGAAGCGGCTGGGCGGCAGCTCAGTATGAATAACATAAAATCAAATACCCACTAAACATGAGGGGGAGGACAAGGTGAGGGACGCAGCTACTGCTTCTCCCTTGCTAAAAGGAAGTTTATCAAAAAAAAGACGCTAAATTGAAAGTTAGATGAAATGTGCATAAATCTCAAGCAAATACTTTTTAAAGAAAGAAAAACTGTTTTGGGTCCTCCCAGGAACTGCCCCAGGGTGACCAGCCATAGCATGCAGAGCCTCAGAAGCAACGGGGAGAGCTAGCATTCAGCTCTCCCCTAGCCCGGCTGACCATGAGGCTCCCAGGAGGACAGATGGGTTTTGGGTGTTGGTCCATCACCTCTGGGGGTCCCAGAAGCAGCCGGATGAGACTCGCCCATCACAATAGCCGCCATTTTCGGCTGTCCAGACACGGTCCATCAAACTAGTGGAACCAATCATGTCCTAGAATATACTACATTGCACGATGTGTAGGAAAGGTAGGCAGGAGGGAGAGATAAAGGAGATACAGAACCCACCAAGGAGGTGGGAGGGGAGGTGGGGACATTGGTGATGGGAGATGGGCACGGGTGGAGGGATGGGTGTTGAAACATGTAGAACCAAAACTCAAGCATGGGTATCTTGTAACTGTATGTCTAAAGGTGGTGTAATAAAATAATAAAAAAAGAAAAAGGAAAAAAGGAAAAAAAGAAAGAAAACCTGTTTCAACATCAATAAAAAAAAAACAGAAACCATATGATCATATCAATAGACGCCAGAGAAGGCATTTGACAAGATCCAACACCCATTCATGATAAAAACTCTCCATAAAATGGGAATAGAAGGAACCTTCTTCAATATAATCAGTCATCTATCAAAAGCCCACAGCGAGCATCATTCTCAATGGAGAAAAACTGAAAGCCTTACCCTTAAGATCGGAACAAGACAAGGTTGCCCACTCTCACCACTTCTATTCAATACAGTACTGGAAGTATTTGCCATAGCAATCAGGGAAGAAAAGGACATTAAGGGCATCCAGATAGGCAAGGAAGAAGTCAAGCTATCACTATTTGTAGGCGACATGATATACCTAGAAAAACTTAAAGTCTCTACCAAAAGCTCCTAGAAACAATAGATACCTATAGTAGAGTGGCAGGGTACAAAATCAATAACCAAAAGTCAATGGCTTTAAATAACAAAAGAGAAGAAAGGGATATTAAGAAAATGATCCCAGGAACTGCACCCCTAGGGCGCCAGTCACACGGAGTCTATGTGGACCCCAGACCGCAGCAGAACTGGTACCCCCAGCACGTGGGGAAGGGGGTGCTGCTGCGGTTCCCCTTTTCTGCAGCGAGAAGCCTGGGGAAGTGATTGCTTAAGGAAGGTCCCAGGTTCTGTGGCGCTCCTGCTGCCCCTGGCACGACCCCGGCCCTGGCAGCCGCTCAGTCCTGTGGAGGCCCCAAGCTCCCTGCCCATGGCGAGCATGCCCCTGGGTAGCCAGGGTGGGGCTTGGTGTGACCCCAGAACCTGCTGTCCCCCTTCTACCACCCCCACCGCTTGTCCCTGGATCGCTGGAATGAAGCGAGATGGAGGGTGTGGAGGGCCTTCTGAGAGAGCAAGCTGCAGCCCTCCCCAGCTGCGAAGCATGTGCTACCCTGAGCCCTGCACACGGAGTACAGCTAGGTGAACCTGTTTTGGATGGCCTGCGAGTAGCTCAAGGCAGAGGCTAATCAGCACATGGTGGACAAGAAGGCGGCTCATGTATGAGGACGACATGTCCATCCCTGTCCCCAAGGAGGTATGCCCGAACTCATGCGTGCAGGAAGGCATAAATAGGAAGATGCAGGAGCCTTCAGCACATACTTTGGATGACGCTCAGACGAAGATCTACTTGATCATGCAGGGGATTCCTACCTCCGCTTCCTCAGCTCCCCAGCCTACCAGGCCCTGCTGCTCCGCACAGACTCCCTGCCTGCAGTGAGGCCTAGTGGCATGGCCAGGCTGCACCAGGGGCCTCCGCACAAGTGCTCCCTGGCCATGAGCTTGCTAGCTGAGGTTCTGCAGGGCCTCCTGTGTGGCCCCGGCAGGAATCGCCACGGACGGACCCACACACCCAACTCAGGCCTTCTCCTGGGCAACAGGGCACTCGGAAACCTCTAGAGGCAAGGATGAGGGGAGAACTTCCACCCCAGCTGGCTGCACCCCGGGTCAGACCACGGGACACGACTGGTTTTACGTCTCAGCCTTAATCGTCAATGCATGTTCCTCACAGTGTTTTATCAAAGAGAAAAGTGTTTTTCAAAACAGAAAACGATCCCATTCACAATTGTCCCACAGAAAATCAAATACCTAGAAATTAGTTTAACTAAAAATGTAAAGGTCCTTTACAAAGAAAACCACAAAATGCTGCTTCAAGAAATAAAAAGAGGACATGGGGAAATGGAAACATAATCCCTGCTTGTAGATTGGGAGAATTAACATTGTTAAAATGGTAATACACCCTAGAGCTTTACACAGATTCAATGTGGTCCCTATAAGAATAGCCATGACATTTTTCAAAAGTCAATGGCTTTCCTATATACAAATAATGAAAGAAATTGACCAAACACTCCTGAAATTTGTATGGAATAATAAACCCCCAGGGATAGCTAAAGCAATCCTTGGGTAAAAGAAGATGGAAGGCATCACCTTTCCCAACTTCAAACTGTACTACAAAGCGGTAGTAATCAAAACAGCATGGTATTGAAGTAAAAACAGACCTGCAGATCTACAGAATAGAGTTGAGCACCCCAACACCCATCCTCAAATACATGATCATTTAATCTTTAATAAGGAGCAAAAAGTACGAAATGGAGCAAGGAAAGCCTCTTCAACAAGTGGTACTGGGAAAACGGGGCAGTTATGAGTAAAAAAATGAATTTGGACCTCTCTCTAACACCATGCACAAAAATCAGATCAAAATGGATTAAAGATCTCAACATCAGATCTGAATCCATACAGTGCACCCAAAAACATAAGAAAAATCCTCTACAATACTGAAGCAAAAGGCATCTTCAAAGATGAAACACCACTAACAAAGCAATTGGAAGCAAAGATAAACATATGGGACTACATGAAACTAAAAAGTTTCTGCACTTCAAAAGAAACAGTGAACAAGATACAAAGACAGTCCACAGAATGGGAAAGAATATTCATCCAATACCCATCTGATAA